>OOFE01036376.1:0-13889 GCA_900323365.1 Monocentris japonica | reverse complement strand
TTTGGGGCTGCATTGCTGCGTCTGGCACGGGGTGCCTTGAATTTCAAGACTATCAAGGCAATCTGGAGCGAAACATACTGCCCAGTGTCAGAAATCTCTGTCTCAGTCGCAGGTCATGGGTCATCCAACAGGATAATGACCAAAACATACAGCTAAAAGCACCCAAGAATGGATAAAAAGAAAGCATTGGACTATTCTGAAGTGGCCTTCTATGAGCCCTGATCTGAATCCTATCGAACATCTATGGAAAGAGCTGAAACATGCAGTCTGGAGAAGGCACCCTTCAAACCTGAGACAGCTGGAGCAGTTTACTCAGGAGGGCCAAACTACCTGTTGACAGGTGCAGAAGTCTCATTGAGAGCTACAGAAATCGCTTGATTGCAGTGATTGCCTCTAAAGGTTGTGCAACAAAATATTAGGTTAAGGGTCCCATCATTTTTGTCCATGCCATTTTCATTTGTTTTATTATTTAAAATATTCTGTTGAATCAAAAATCAAAAGGAAAGTCTGATTTATATTAAATATGGAATAAACAATGATGGATGCCAATTACTTTCGTAAGTTTCAAGTTATTTCAGAGAAAATTGTAGGTTCTTCTTTTTTCGTGGAAGGGTATCAACAAATTTGTCCACGTCTGTACATGTGAATGAGCTAAAAAGACAGGCAGAGACTAAAAATACAAATTGGGCAGCATACAAAGAAAGAGAGTGGTCAGTGTGAGCGATCTGAATGAAAGTCTAAACAGCCGGTGTCGGGAGGGTCTTCTGGCACACAAGAAGTGAGGCATTTTCATTTCCAGCAGCAGCAACAGGCAGTGTGTTTGGTGGAACAGACAAAGAAAAGAGCGCCACCTACTGAAAAAACACATCACAGTACTGGATGCACTGTTTGATTCACATGTGATCTCTGGGAAGTGCAGTGCAAAACACCACAGCAATGAGCGCTTAGCACCAAAGGTGGAGACTAAATAAAAAGAACAAGGATCTTGCAGATTACCTTTTCAAATATTTAGAGACAAGAGATGACACCAGAGAAGTGCTTACCTGCAACAGCTAGCATTGCCACAAAGAATGACCTCTAAGCCTGCACAGCACACAGTGCAATACGACTGGTAGCCGTCTTCGTCATACCGATACAGCGTCTCACTGAAGTTCTCCTGCAAACCATGAAAATGCAGTTTTACAGCATTTGGGATAGAAATGGGGGATTAGACATTCAATAACTGGGCTGGAATGTACTAAGGTTGACCAAATTAAACAGATGAAAAACTAGTAATAGATTACTGGATTATTAGATTACCTTGCATTTCACACAAAGACTCCCTTCGAACAGTGGGTGATGCACGTCAGTCTCAGATGATCCACAAGACAAACAGAAATCTGAAATGACAAAATATTACTGTAGACTGTAGACTATTTATTGTATATTAATATCAAAGGTTACAATAGCGAACAAACTTCTTTTGTACTCAAAACATACCTTGGAGTTTCTTGCCTTTCTCAGTGACCATTTTTACCATTAATTCTGCAAAGTAAAATATAAAACAAATCATACATGGAAATAATAATGATGATATTAACATGCAAGCTATGACTGTCTAATAAGTCACTCAAAGCTTTACTTTCCCCAGTCTCACTTGAGTTCATGGACTGCAACAAAAGCAATACGTACCTCTGCTGTGGGTGACTACGATCATGTTTGTTTTATTTTTACAAACGTATTTCCTTTTTGCTGGGGGCTGGTAGTCTGACAGGGCGGAGTCTGAAGAATCACCCTTTGCGGCAGCATCTTGAAGAATCAAGAATATGTTTTACTGATGATAAATAAAGCATCCTCTCACTTATTCACAAAAAAAAGAAGGCAAATAAAAACATCAATAGAGCCAGAAGCACAAATGGCGGGAAAAATGCAGTGCCTAAATGTGAGTCCAGTTTTTTGTTGTAAACACACATGGCAACATCAAGCAGTCTGTAACACTGGTCATGAAGAGCAGAGATCAATAGAGGTACACATACGATCAGGAGGTATGAATCCATCAGGTCCCGTAGGCAGGAATCCTCCAGACGCCCAGTCCAGCATCAGCTTTAGCTCCTCTTCTTTATTTCCCCCTGCCGCAGTAAAGGACTTCCCACATCTCTCACCGGCCAACTGCAGATTACAGGATATGGTCAAAATCTGGGGCTTCAGTACGAGTGTGTGGAACATTTGCTGGCATTGCGTCAATACAATCTACAAATAATTCAGAGTTATCACCTTGTCACCATGATACATATCTATCATGTCAATCTTGTATCCCATCACATGTGCGTTGCAGGAACAGCATACAGAAGCAGTTGGCTAGCTGGTTGGTGGTATGAAACGTTGCCACTGTGTGAATAGTGTAGACTGGAGCATGGTGTTGGATATTTACCTCAAGGATCTGGTAGATGGCACCCTTGTAGGTGGACAAGCTGGCATAGGAATTTGTGCAGAAGCACTTAGAAAAAGCACGAAACGGCAGAAGCCCCTGTATATAGATCTGCAGCACAAAGAACAATTAAGTGAAAATCTATTTCAAATGCATTTCAACTGTCTGACACATATAGATCCCAACCAGATACTTCAGTGATGAACTTCTAACCTCAGAGAACATGCCGTCTCCAAACCACTCCACCCTCCGCATACCCGGGGGTGCTGACTTAGTCTTCCAAGGCATGACCATCCCAGGCCACCAGGAGAAACCCTTCACCTTCCCCCACACTAGCTCGCCTGACAGAAATCCCTTCCCATCCTGCAAAGGCAAAAAAGGAAATAGAGGCGTGATGAAGCAAAACCAAAGTAGTATCTAAAGCATACCTGGGCAACTGGTCAAACATGATGGATATATATTTCCAGGGTGTGTGCAATTTGACTTGATATGATCAATAAAGTTTCATCTTATCTTAGAATAATGGAATAATTTTTAATTAGTAGACTTGGTGAATACTATTCTCCCATAGTTAGTAGCAGAATACAACAGCTGCCTGTATTACCTGGTAGGCATTGACCCGTCTTGCTATCTTGGGGCTCGGTGTAGTCTTATTAGATGGTGAAGCCTCTTTCACCTGAAAGTCAACCACATTTGCCCTCATAAGAAATCATAAGTCAAAAGGAAGGAGGAGAACGTCACTATATTTCTTACAGGAAATGTAACATCACTGTGATTGGATTTGTGATTGGTAAGTGAGTTGGTTGGCGAGTTTTTATAAATTTACCACCAATCCATTTAATTCTTAAATCTTGTCTTTAGTGATTAATTCCAGGTGACCATGAGGCACGGAGTAGAGAAGACATTAGAAATAGGGAGCAATTGAAGCCCATGTCAAAGTTAACATTCGCTTTATTCACACATCGCAGGAAGCGTAAGCACCTGCTCACTGCGATGTAATCAGTTTGCTTTAATCAAGCTGAAATAATAACATTAAAAGTATAATCACCTCATTTTTACCATTGTTTTGTGTTTTGAAATATATAGAAGTGTTTTGGGTATTCACTTGCATTCATACAGAAGCATGAAAACAACCTATCTCAAGAGTCTGTTTACCTCTCAATTTTATAATTTAAATTTAAATTTCCTTGTTTTCCCACCCCAGGCTTGTTTCTATTTTAAACTGGCGCCCGGGTGAATAAAGCGAATGGGAAATCTGAAATGAAGGTATGTTAGAGGACTGATGAGACAAATCAAAGCGAGCTCATGCAATATTATGATCATGTATTTGTCACTGTGTAGCTGGACGAATGAGCACACCTTGAAAGGTAAACCATACAGAATGGTGTTTTTTTTCTGCTTGCATTTCAGAGGGCAGAAAATCCTCTCATGACCCTGGGTTGTTCTGGTAGTATACTTGAGTATACCTACCAACTTGTCTTGGGACTCCAGGCCCTTTTTGTTGTCCATATCAAGACCTATGGGCTTGTCCCAGGTGCCAGCACCAGCCTGAAACACTGTACGGGCCTGTGGCTTCTGGCGCAAGCTGCTCTCCCAGCCATAACCTCCCCTAATGGTCCCCTGAGAGACAATATACTCTCATTATACATGGATACACCATGCCCATGCAAGTGTACACCCAAGAAAACTCTCTCACACCTCTCTCTCTCTTTCAAACAAACACCCACACACACACACACCTTCATACCGGGAAAAATTGCCTCTCGTCATGCGAATCATTATGTTGGCCCTAGCAGATAAAAGAGGAAAGAATAAAGAAGTATGGAAAGGGCAAAGGCTGTTAGTAAGGTTAATATCAGAAAAAGGATGGACGATTGGGAGGCACACGTGAAAAAAAGGTGCAACTTCGAATTTTGAATGAAGCTAAGCATGGTTGCAACAAAAATGTTTTGCTTCCACTGTCAAGACTTTAAGGTTAGGTGCATTTAAAGTAAGCATAACCAAGTTCCATCTATCAGTCATAAAAATTTTACTTTTTAACCAAGATGCTTCTTTTCCATGTAGAACCGAATGTATTACCTCGTCCATGTCATCCTCTCCACATACACTATTATCCTTTGGCCCTTTGGAAGAAAACAGAAATAAACCTAAGCATTGCATTTTCAGTGTTGAGAGCAGTTTGGTGATATCGGCCTTTTGACCTGTTCCCATTGAAAATATAACATCTCAACCCAAAACAGTATATAATGATGAGCCTCATATATACTGCACAACAAAATCAAAAATAGAATTCATTATATTTTCTAAAATGTTATTCCTTAAACAAAGGTCTTTAATTGGCTAATAATTCATAATGCTTTCAAAATATTGGATAGCTCATTTCATAATTAAAGTCTTCTTATAAAAATCAATATTTAGAATATGAAGAAGAGGTGACTACATCCTTTACATCCATAACTATTCTCTGGTAGTTTGTCACAAGTGCATCACTTAAACTGTCCTTAAGCGATACAGAAGATTACCAAATATCATCCAGTTAAATGAGAATATCTTTCTTACCAGGTATCTTTGTAAGGCGGACTTCACATGGTTTCATTTTCCCATTAAGGTAATTCACGTCTATAGAACAAGACAGACAGACAGACAGACAGTTAATTACAGTAAGCTCAGTTTGTCAGGTTGCACTGAAGATCTGTGCATCCCAGACACTTCTGAGATAATTCTAATGGGATCAATACATAACAACATGTGAAGAAGTGATAATGTTATGCAATGCTTTGACTGGCTGTGAATCAACCTAAAGCTTGAAGATGGCAAACCCTTTTGTTCAATTCATACTAACTATACCGATAACATAAGTAACAAACTTGCCGTTTAACTTATTCAGTCCCACATGAAATGGCACGTTTTGTTACACTGTCTTCAATAAAGATTTCAAATTTAATGTGGCACTCATCCAATTTATACACGTCTTAACAACTGATGAGCTGTACCCTAAAATAAAGCTTACCCTCATTGACATATATATCATAATACAATAATAAAAGACATATAAAATAGATAATGAAATACAGTTACATGAAAATGAGAGCTCAACATTTCAATTTACCTAATAAACTATGACTAGCTTTCTTCTTCCTGTCATTCCTGACGGGGGAATCCTTGTTGCTGGTGCTGTCAGACAGAGCGCTGTCAGAGGGAATCTCAACCTCCTGGACTGAGTCCTGCTCGCTCTCTGTCATGTATTCACTCTCCGAGAAAAGAGTCTGACACGGGATACGGGCATAGATGCACAAAATTAAATAAACAGACACAAACTACAACACAGAGACACACAGCAATCTGAATGAGGATTAACTCTAGTATGAGTAAATGCAGCCTGCTTCAAAAGTAGGTGTACATTGTTATATAGATTATTCTAGAGGTATAATTTCTAGCATTAATAACTGCTTAAATGTTTTGTTTTTGTATTTTGTTAAAAATGACTATTATGACTATTATTATCATTATTAAAAACTGTATACCTACTTTTGAAACACCTGGTATTTTCAGAATGACATTGACAGAAGATGTTGATATGGTTCCGTTTACACACCTGAGTAAAAACCTGCTGAGCCGCCAGTGGAGGACAGGGGAGGGATAACAGGGTCAGAACAAGTTTCCTGAGGATGGATGTGGATTCGGTGTCCTTCAGTACACTGGCCCAATGCTTCTCCAGTGATACTGTTTCAGAGTTATCCTTTTCACCCTCTTCCTTGTCTCCGTCCTCAGCTAGTTGGTACTCCAGGAACTCACTAGTGAGCTGGTTGACCTCCTCAGGAGAGCTACAGATTCCCAGTTTGGTTCCAAGCTCCCCCACTGCTTTCCCTGTCACTTTCAGCCTACTCTGGGGGTTCAGGAGCTGAGCCATGCTCCTTAGGACCCCATCATTTAGAGGCAGCTCCTCTGCAATGCTACCTGTGAGTGCTACATAGAAAGACAAGACTTCATCTCGTAAAAGTGGCAATGCTTCTGCAGACTCAGATGCTTTCAGGAAGTCTTCCACAGCTGACCCACCAAAACTGAGCTCAGCTCCTGACAGGTGGAATTTCTTGTCCTTGAGGATTTGGGTGTCGCGGTCCTTGAGGAAGCATACAACAGCCTGAGGATGAAGGAAGCTTGAGGCGTAGGAGCGCAGCAGACTGCTGGCTTCTTGTAAGATGTGCATTAAGTCAGCCCGGGCAGTTCCCTCATGTGTCTGTAGAAGCCTTTGGAAAGCCTGAAGGGGCTTCATGGCCTGATCCAGGAACATAAACGTTGCCCTGAGTTTGGGATCCTGCAGCTGGGAGCAGATCAACTTGGCTTTGTCATCATCCTTGTCACAAGAGCTAAAATATGACATGAGCTCTGTCCACATTCCAAGGACTTTTTTGACTAACAGGCAAAAGTTAAGGCAGCTGGTGTTGCGATGAAATGATGGACTGTCATTGTTATCAGAGCCAAAAAGATCCTTGAGGTTGTCATTCTTGGTAGAGCTGGAGGAGTAGTGGGCATGGATGTCTACAATCATCTCTTGGGCCTGATTGGAGAGCTCCATAACCCCAGCATGGCAAGCAGCATCGGCCACCTTATACAGCCCTCCTAAGGCCACTATGTTCGGGTTGAGCTCCCTGAGCTGTGAGCAGATCTGCTCTGAGGCAGCCCCATTACCATCAAAGTAAACAGCGGCAAGGTTAGCTGTTGGAAACCCAAATCTCTTCAAGGTCTCCACCACAGCTGCAGCTGTTTGATCTCCTGCATCATCTGCTGGAGATTGAAAAGCATCCAGGAGTCTGATGCAGTGCCTGGAGGCTTTCACATCAAAAAACCCAACAAGGACCACAGAGACGGTGTCATCCTCTGCGAGTGTTACCCTTCCATAAATGTACACACAGTAAGGAGTGTATTGGCAAACAGATACAATATCTTTGGGGTATTGTAACCCCAGCATATATCGCGCAAAACATCCGGACACCTGATCGCCATCTGCAGAGCCAGAGTAACAGTGTTTCTCAATGAACCGAATAGCTGCCTCACTACAGGGCAGGGGTTCATTGGACATTTTGCTTTGTATGTCAGCGCTCTTGGACATTTTGGCCTTTTTCTTGTGTTTTCTTGTGTCCTGGTGCCGCTTGAGGTCAAAAAGACCTGTATGAAACGTGTTCAGGTTTATGTCACAAACACAGCAATAGGTATAGAGCTCCCCGAGGGTGCTACGCTCTACCCAGTCATAAGTTTCCTTCCACTTATCATCGTAACAAACAGGTTTTCTATTCATTATATTGCCGTCCTCATTCAGGTGTGATTCCAATTTCCAGCTCACTGACAAAGTAAAAGAAAAGAAATGTACAATATCATTACCATAAAAAAAGCAGATCTTGTCAAAACATGACATCAGAACACAAAAATACATACATTGCTTTATTTTAAACCTATCACACTGAAAGAAAATGGTGAAGTTAGACTTACTTGATGACATGATAGGCAAGATATCCTGGCCGGCCCGAGCTTTTAAGGGGTCGTATTCCGTATTTTTCACATTTGCCATAAAGAAAACTTTGAACCACTTCAACAAGTCAAAGGTGCTTTTGAATTGCCCTTTTATGAGCTCCTCAACTGGAATGGTCTGAAACAAGATAAAAATCGATTGTGAGAAAATCTAAAAACAAAAATAACTTCAAATTGATTTTTGCTATGCTCACAAAACATTTGTCTGAATCCTCTATTTCAGACATAATTAAATGATGAACAACAGGTAAAGATTTTTCTTTTCCAAAATAGATATATTGCATTTTGGAAATAAACTCCTCAAACAAATGCCTGGGAAACAGAGCGAGTGTATAAAACAGTATGATGTTATTCTGAAAGAGAGAAAAACGGCGCACACCTTGGTGATGCCACTCTTTTTAAAGGCCTCTTGGAGGAGATTGAAGTTGTGCTTATAGTCTTCCTCGCATTCTGCCTGGAACTTCACCTTGCTCATGTCAATAGAGCCAGGAGTGAGCTGGTCCATGATCTGACAGTAACATGCACCTGTGGACACACACATACACACACACAACCTGCTCAGTGTGTAATAACTCACAGTGTTGAGCTCTAGTTGTCTGAACCAGTGGAGCATGCAAACGGAGGGAAGAAGACCCTTTTGTCTGCTAATATGATGGCCTACCTGAATTTGCCTGCTCCAGGCGTGTAAACGTGGTTTTCAGTAAGTTATTGAGCCAGGTCAACATGTGAAAGCGGTTACATCTTCCAAGAGACACATCTGGATTCACAAACACTGTGGTTGCCATCTTGCAGCTTGCTTAGAAAGAAAAGAGAAAAAAGAGTTTTAAGTATTAATGGTCACAAACCTTTACTATGTAGTGTTCATTTATTTCTATTCATGTCTATAATAATGTAGATATTTAGCTCTAAAGAAAAAGCACTACAATATTCCTATAATCTGTCCATAGTCTGTGGTACTCAACAGTGAGTTTATAGTGACTGTATGTGACCGTACGTTTTTATTTTGTATTTTCCTATGGTATAATTGTAATATTCCTACAATATGCCCACAGATTATAACACATAGTTTAGTTGTGCTGTGATATATGTAAGATTACTACAGTTCTTTGTTGTAAGGGAATTGTTATAATGCTTTTACTAAACAACAAAAAACAGCTTCCAGATTTAACTTCAATCTAATCCCATGACAAATTTCAGAAGGTGGGGAAACTGGAGGTGAGATTGGGTTGCTTAATCTCCTTTTGTTTGACTGTGGATGGGGAAGGCTGGGGACTCTCCAGAGAAGGGCAAATACCAGACATCCCTCCATCTGTTATATTCTGTCATATTTGACCCTGTTGGGCCCATGCATACATACTTGTTAAGACGTACATCTGATCGTGTGGCATGCTGCAACACACTTCCTCCCTCCCCGAGCCACGCTACGGTTTCTCCTCCCCTTCCTCAATGTATAGAAAGCATCAATGAAATCTCGCGTTGTCCATTTTTTGCCGCGAATGTCTCACAAGTGCATAACTTTCCCTTCAACTCGAGGAGGCAACTTTTAGATTTAGGGTCGATCCAATTTACTTACTGCTACTTCATTTCCCACGCCGACCGGCATGTTCATTTGTATAGGACTCCGAAACAAAGCACATTATAGGCATGGTGCTGCACTACAGGTCCCCTAACACTGGAGACAACAGGCCGTCTATAATTCTTCTTTTACCATTGGAATAAATTACCAAATAGGCCTATTACTAGACACGAAGAGCTGTAATATAATACAGTTACACATAATATACGGGCACGCACGTTTTAATATCATCTAACAAAAAAAAACTAATTTAACTCTAATACAAATATGTGGAAATCAAATGACTGCACAGCTCCCCGTGTTTTCTGGTGATACCGCTTTGTGTTTGTATGAGCCGGTCTTTGTGCTTTTGTGTGTGCGGTAGGATAGATTTACACAAACCATGACTCTAAACAACTAAACAACACATCGCCCTGCGCGTATCATCCAAGATGATACTCAAGCTTGAGAAAGTTGCTCTAGGTTATAAATAAGCGGCTGGTTTAGTATATAGGATAGATCGTGGGTGACTTACCTCCGCTGTCCCCTTTAGGGATAGACAGGGCTGCTTCTTGGTTCCGTCCTCGAATAGGCCTACCTTCATGAGGCGCCCGCCCAGACCGTCTCCTCCGGCGGGGGATTGGAGGGCTGTGTACTCCAGGGGGCTGTCCTCCAGTAGGCCTGGCTGCCATACTGCTGTAGGTTTACAATCATCTGTAGAAATTAACATTTGGAAACTACAGATCAGTAGTTGGGCCAAAACAGATACTTGGTAGCGATGTCTCAGCCATTGCCAAACGCAAACACTCTAAATATAATATAATATAATATAATACGTATTGGAAGGATACTGTACAGATATCATTGCAAAACTATAAACTATTTAATATTCTATAGGATTACTACAGGAAGATTATATTTTTTTTGTTAGGGACAGGCAGTAGTCGTTGCAGGCAATAACAATACAGACAATACAACACAAAACAATGAAGCCAATAAAACCTAAACATTTGAAGGGTTTTCAGTTGTTTGATGGTCTGTATCAATACTTTCAAGAAAGTGGTCTATCTGCTACATACTTCTTCACAGTGATCCATCTACTTATTAACAGATCGATACAAATGTCATTTGATGTCCTACCATCAAACCAAAATTCGCGTTTCCGAGATTGATTTCCCTTTGCTGTTCAATCACAAATAGCTATCATGATATATTTCATATATAATTTTATATATGAAGGCGGATGGTCGGGGTGACGCAATTTGTTACAGTGTTAATAGATTTGGATCTGTTAATGTTTCCTACAGTGCGGGATGTGTGACATTGTAATGGCGCACTGGCTAGAGAACAGGGGAAAAATAGGGGTGTTTATATGTCGCGTAGATCCGCGAAGAAAAGAGATGTTTGGTTTGGTAATAATGATTCGTTTAGCCAAGTGGAATTTCCATGATGTATCTTGTGTAAAAACTGGCTACATGTTGGCTACATCATGGTGAACATGAGCTAACCAGCAGAGCCAACATGGCGCTCATCCAAACCAGTCATCATCCTGTATGGGCCATCTTCTTAAATCCTATGCTCAGATTGCAGCCTGTACACCATTAAAAACATGTTACACGCTTCACTGGGTTTCACTAGAAAGTATAACCTAGTGTAAAAACGTTGTATGTCTAACTGAATGTATTTTATACATGTATATATTGTATTGTATGTCTAACAAGCTGCTGGCTTTGCTTGAAAAATAGGCATAGCTTCAGCAAAGAGCATCTCAGAAACCATAAACCCAAAAACCCGACACAGGGTTTGTGCCACACATTTTTATGCTGATCAAGATAAAATGTATCTTATCATGATTCAAATGTACCTACATTTAGTGTTAGTTGTATAGATGCCAAGGGAAACATTTCATATTATTTTGGGACATGTAGATAAAACATGGCTATGGTCTTTGTATGTTTTAGAGTTTTATTGGGACACTGGGGGAACACTTGCTAACTCCAAACCGGGACAGTCCCAGACACACAAGGACAGTCCCAGACACACAAGGACAGTCCCAGACACAGGAGGACACAGCGGGACAGTCCCAGACACACAAAGACAGTCCCAGACACACCAGGACATCTGGATACCCTGGCCAGAAGGCCCTCTGATGTCAGTCATGGAGTCAGTAATGTGATTTTGGTCTAACTTAAGCATTTCCTGTTGAGAATCCACTCACCGCCCAGTCACCCCATCTGCAAACAAATCAGTGGTTTTGTTCCAGCTCAAAACAGAATATTGCTGTTTGTCTGAGAGCAGCCGCATTAATTATTGATGAAACTGAAAGTGTGCTAGGCAATTAGTAGTTGTGTAACCACCAAACATTTGCAAATATGATGTAGTAATTCAACACAGCCAGCATGAGAAGATGACCATTTTCCCATAGGAATGACTTAGGTCATAGGATAGTTACATAAATTACATTCAAAAACAACACGGCACCTTTTGGAAGTTTTAGGTAAGTCAAAGTTCTTTGAACACACTCCTGAAGTTTCAGCAAATAGTCACATACAACAACTAAACCTTTTTGGAGCACTTTTTAAACATGGCAGTGTGTTTAAAGCCCCTCTTCAGAGTAATTTAATTGGATATAGAAAGAAGTATATTCATAGATTCTTGTAGAGTTTGACTTGACTTTTTGCACCTTTCATAACTTATTGTAGCTCAAAATATAAGTCTGTTTAATTTCAATGCTTCAAACATCACCAGCACAAGAAAACCTTTCACAGCTTCAGCATCCAGTACATGTAAGTCATATTTGGCTATCATGTACTGTCTGCTTGTATCAAGAGCTCAGTCATGTCTTCTCTGTCTTCAATCCAGTAACTTCTAACAGAAATAGGAAGTTGTAGGGTGACATTATTTCAACAGGGGGCACCATACTGTAATTGTAGAATGGGGCTTTGAAAAGTAAAGGAACCAATAATTTGGCATCACTATTAAAAACTCAGACATGTTTATTCATAGCAGCTGATTTCTGGTTTAGTTATTGTAAAAAGTGAAGGACAACCTCTGTTATTCCAAAATAATTTTATTAAATGTTAACAATATTGTAATTATTGAATTTACCATGAAGTGAAAACTACAATAAGCTATTATAAACCTGTTGATGTATTAATGGCCAGCAGCATATCCTTGCAAGCTGTTTTGCTATATCAGTATTATAATTTTGTTTAAGTATTTCTATTATGTATTTTCTGCCCTTGGTTTTGTTCATTTTTATTTTTAAATTACAGGTGTGTGTTCTAAATTCTTTTAAAAGATTTTTTAGAAGAATTCTTCTTCAGTGTCCATCATGGCCTGCCCGCATGAACATTTCTTTTTAACTTTTTGTGCCTGGTCAAAGCAAAACAAAAACAAAATGGCCCAGTGGTGCCACTTAGTGGTATTTGGTCATGTGTTTAGAGTCTGAACACATGCTCTTGCTCTTCTATAGGTGCTCTACTAAAGTATTCTTCCAGAAATTTGTAATTCAATTACTGCAGTAAAATTGAATTCAATAAACCTGTGATCAACCTTTTTTCCCTCCAGGTTAATGCAGTTGTTTTGTAAGTTGATGATAAGCTCTTGCATGATCATACAATGCTTTGAGTAACATTTTCTAGCAACAAGTCATTTGGTGTGCCTTGGAATTTGTTGTTTTGCTGAAGTGTTATAAAGGTTTAGAGCACTTTTCAAAGGTCCTATACAAATGAAGTTATTGAGAGTCACCGAGGTGGTCTGGGGATTAATGTTGATAAAAAAGTGATTTTATGTTTAAGCTCCAGTCTATAGAATATATGCAAGTGAATGATTAAAGACAGAAAAAAGCCTGAATGCTGATGACTTTGCATCCTCAGGGGAGCTGACATCCATGGATCAATATTTATGGCCTGATATTGAGGTGTCTGAGCTAAAATGTGAAATATTTCTTTAATAGCGCAAACAATAAATTGTTCAATAATGTCCTATTATGATGTAATTATCAAGATCTAACTCAAGGCCTTTGTGACATCATCTACTAGGTTTGTGTAGCCTACAGCAGGTTCGCAGGGGTCAGGGTAGGCTTTTTTACCTGTGTGTGACTGTGTGAGAGGGAGAGCGTCAGTGTGAGAGGCTGACGGCGTGACTGAGCCGTCAGGCTATCGGGAGGATCGGGGGTGGGCTGTGTGGAGTGGAGAGCGAGCGGAACCAGTAGCGGCGACCGTCCAGAGTCCGCGGAGGGTGCAGCCTGCAAGAGCTGCCCAGGCGGGGTTGGAGCGGGATGCTCCTGGAAGCCTGGCAGACTGGCTGGCTTTGGTGCTCCGCGGCTGACCGGCCGGGACAGAGGGAGGTGCGCCAGCCGGGGGAGACTGCGCTGAGAGCGGCCGTCGAGATCGGGCC
>OOFE01036369.1:21028-33380 GCA_900323365.1 Monocentris japonica | reverse complement strand
TAGGGGGGCAGAGACATTCGTACACTGACCGCCTCAGAGACAGAGGGAGAAGAATAGTTGATGCTAAACGTAATCATGTGCGTATTCATGTGTAACCATAATGTTGATTGCTATAACTCGCATTGGAAATAACCTACATGTGGAATTACCTCTGTGTGAGTGTATGTGTGTGTGTGTGTGTGTGGCTGCAACTTCCTGCAAGCCCATTTACAGCAGATGGTCTTGTGATCATCATGACATCTGGTAATATGGCAGTGGCAATAATCATTATACTACTGAATCATGCAACTACTGCTATAAAAAACTACCAGGACTGAGTAGTAATACTATGGCTTTGTTCATCTATCAGAACTTAACATTAGTTGTCTCTTAGAGAATGAAGTTGGCTTCATTGTTGTACACACAGTATTGCTGGGATGTTATAATGTAAACACTATTAGTTTGTAGGTATGATCACACTTGCTCTGTAGGCTAGCTATAGCACTTTTTCCTGAGAAAAGGTGTTGTACATGTTTGAGCATGTGAGTGTGCGTGTGTGTTTTCCAGGACTGCTTACTGCCTTTGTGTTCTATAAGCATGAGTGAGTAGACTGAGAGAGCATATATCTTGTCGGTATGGACGATTGTGTGTGTATATGTGTATGTTTATGAACGCCCTTATACTTCCTACTGTCTATCCTCTATGTGCCTCTGAGTGTGTCCTGACTCTCCAGGCTGCTCCCCCCTGGCAGCCCTGTGAAGGTCAGGTCTTCACCAACACAGCAGAGGGTGGGGACGGGGGTGGCAGCCGGCAAGCAGACCCTCTTGTCCCGTGGATGAAAGGGTATGAAAAGGGCTTGTGATGGAAGGCAGAGGAAGGAGAGGTCACATTTGCACCTCACCCCCCCCCATTCCACAAGCCTCCTCCAACCACCAACCCGGTCCCCCTGCTCTCTCGTGTTGGTTGCTATGGTTACCAGGCAGCCCGTGTCCGGTGGGCTTGACTTCCTAACCAAACCCTCTGGGCCACGGGCAGCCACGGCAGCTCTCGGCCAGTGCACTCGTCCCAAACTCACACAGCTAACCTTGTCGCAAACTCTCATGTCACAAAGAAGAACAGACCAATTTGTTTTTCTTTTTCTAATGTGCTTGTGTGAATCATCCAAATCCATTACTTCCAAAACAAATCTCATATGGTAATGATTTGTCTTTGACCTTACAAAACCCTCCTCACCATTCAGCTGTGGTCTGAATACATAAAGCTGGCCAATAGATATACTATAGAAAACATATCCAAACTGTCTTAGAAAACTGTTTGTTTTTATTCAGTGCTATGAACTTATTAGTGCACAACTTAATTTTCAATTGCAATTTTACATGCTTTTGCAAAGATTTAGCAAGGCAGACTTTAGAAGAGCAAAGCTATACATGCTGTGACTGGCTGGTAGCCATGTCTCTCTGAATCGCCTTTTTTTCTGAATCCCCAACTGCTTAGAATACAATAAAGGGAAATTTGAATGAAATAGGAAATCCTTTTTCTCATTTTCTCATCTTTGTAACTGAGAGAGAAATGACTACCCACGCACCACAGCTCAGTAATCATGCCGATTCATAAACCTATATCATATTCTTAACTGCTATTATTCCTCTATCTTATATCATTCAAGCAAGAATGGCAATATAGTAGCTCTATAAAAGTGATCAATATTGTAGTTCCTTATCTTTCAAACACATTTTTACCACAAGCTGAATAAAACCACTGAGAGGCATTGAGATCAGGGTCATTTTGTTTTCGTCAAACCAAATCTAGTCATGGCTCCGGTTTTGAAGTGTTCACCCAATTGGAATAGAGCCATGGACAATGTATTAGTTTATCCTCTTATATATCTTTGCGAGTCAGCGGCTGTGTGTGTTTGTTTGTGTCAAACACGTTTTTGGGACGTGCTCATGCCTCCCCCGAGGGACCCCTGGCTGCGTTGTTTCATATCATCTTCATGTTGAACTTCCTGGCCCCTCCCGAGGAGGCTCCGGTGGCGGGTTCTGATTTCCGGAAAGAGTACTCCACTGTGAAGTTGTTCTTGCGTTGGCCGCGTCCCCGGCTCCACACGAACAACAGCAGGAAACAGAAGAGGACCACCCCCAGGAAGGTGATGCAACCCATTGCCGTGGAGACCAAGATCGTGGTCAGGTCCAAGGTGAACTTGAGAAAAACGCGTGTGCTGTTTAGATTTGTGTCGTTGAGGAACTCGCCATTGTACAGTGAGCGGTTGAGAAAAAAGGCTGAGGCGGCGTCCAACGGCTGGCCACGCACTGTGAGTGTAGCGAAGTAGGTGTCATTGCCCCCAGCGTTACTTGCGATGCAGATATAGGTTCCACTGTCAATAAGCTGGGCGTAGCGGATCTCCAGGGTGCCACTAGGGAGGACAGTGATGCGCCCTGAACTCTTAGCGGTGATCCGACGGCGCTGTGGGGAGATCCAGACGATAGCAGGTGCAGGTTCTCCCTCGGCTCGACACAGGAAACTAACTGGCTGGCCCTCACGAGCGATCACCTGCAGTGGGTGGAGGAAAGGTGCATTGATTAATAAATGATCGAATGTCAGGGAATGTAGAGGAATCTGTTTGTAAAAGCAATTAGACTGACCTAAATAACCAAACAATAACAGGTTACTATTTACCATACCTATTTAATCATTTTCATTACCTGCTGCAGCTTACGATTGCGGATCTTAGGCTTCTGGCATGTGAAGTGGTCAAAGAGTGCTGAATCGGTGAAGGTGCTGAGGCTGTTCCCCTGCACTTCCACTGGTCCAGCACACATGGGCACTCTGCCGTCAAAGTTGAGGGTCTTGCGTCTTTGCAGGATCCACAACAGACGGCAGTCACACAGCAGGGGGTTCCCATCTACTCGGAGGGTCTCCAGACTGTTGACAGAGTGGAAGGAGCCCTCTTCCAAAGTCTGCAGGTCGTTGGAGGAGAAGTTGAGGACACGGATCTGTCGGAGGCCTCCAAGGGCATGGGGCTCCACTGCTACCAGCCCCGTGTTTACCATGATCAGCTCTTTCAGCCTCAGCAGGTCCTTGAAGGCCCAGGGCTCTAGTGTGGTAATAGGATTGTAGGACAGGTTGAGGTGGGTGAGGTGCACCAGGTTCTTGAAGGAAGCTGAGGGGACAGAGGTGATGTTGGTGTTCGTGATGGAGAGCCAGTGGAGGTCCAGGCCCTGGAAACTAAGAGGGGAGATGTATTCTAGGTATGGCCAGTTATCAATCTCCAGACCCCGCAGGTTGGAGAGCTTGCGGAAGTTCTGGTCCTCCAGGGCAGTGATGCTGAGGTGGCGTAGGTGTAGGGTGACCAGGCTGCGGAGGTAGGACAGCGTCTGGCCAGAGATGGATGTCAGGTTGCAGCGCTCTATAGTCAGGTCCTCCAGCCCCAGCAGCCCTGAGAATGCCTGGCAAGTGTAGAACACAGGCATTAAAAACTTTAATAAGATTCAATATGTTCAATTGATATTGATATGATAGTATAATCCCTTCAGACCTAATTTCCAAGATAGAGATATTTCTCATTCAATGAATAATTGTTTTTCCTGTCGGATATTTCATTAGTAAAGCAGTCACGGTAGTGATAACATGCTGGAGAACCTACCTTGTGGGATATATAGACCAGGTCATTGTCTCCCACTTCCAGATGTTTGAGACTCCTCAGGTCCTGGAAAGTGTAGTCCAGTAAAATCACCATCTTGTTCTCACTTAGGTCCAGGCTGGTCAGGTTGCCCAGCTTGGCAAAGGCCCCCATGGGCACTAGCTTCAGCTGGTTCCCCCTCAGCTTCAGCACCTTAAGATTCTGGAGGTTGGCAAAGGCATTGGCCTCTAATGTGGCGATGAGGTTTTCACTGAGGTCCACTTCCTCCAGTCGTGGGTATGGTGCCAGGTCACCTGCTTGCACCCAACGGAGCCGGTTCCTGCTGAGGTCCAGGAGTCGTGTCTCCGTGGGAATGCCTTCTGGGATGTTGGTGAGGCGCCGCCGCTGGCATGACACAGACCGAAGCGGAGCCGAGCACTCGCACCGCGGTGGACACGCCTGGCAGCTTTCTGGCAACATCAAGGTTATCATGGCAACCAGAAAAGCAGCCAGGAGGTATCGCCACACCCTCAGCCATGGCACTAAGGCACACCCACCAGAGCCAGGAGAGCCAATCATGGCCCTGGTCCTCTGACTCCTAGCCTATCACAGGCAGGGTCAGTACACCATACACCTGCAAAAAGACATAGAGGGAAGACAGATGATAGGAAAAGGATAAAAGTAAAGAGAGGAAAGAAATAGTAAAAATGTGAAGAGGGAATAAAGAGGAAAGAGGAAAGAAAGAAGATGTGAGAAAGAAAGATGTTAGATCACCTATCATCTCACAAGCTCATACAAATTACATCCATACTGCTATAAATTATCAATGCTTCCTACAGAAAAAGTCATATTGTACTGAAATCCGGGGAGCTTTGAGACATATTACTGACGAGGCATTAAAATACAAATGAATACATCCATTACAGGGACATGAATCAGTTTCATATATTTAAGATCATTTATCTATTCAGTAATTCATCTATGGGTTTTAGTTGGAGAACTGGGACACTGGGAGTCATGTGAGGGAGCTTCTTGCTTTAGCTAAATTCATGCATGTTGCACATCTTCTACTCTCTCTTCTCTCTTGCACAGAGATGTTCTGCTTCATTTTGACAAACACAATGAATTTATTAATACCATGCATGAACACAGACTGAACGTCTCGACACAATTCATGATGCAAGGAGACAAACTATTACGCCTGGAAATCATGCATGCAAATTCTATGAAATGTGACGAGAAATAGGTGTTTGAGTCACTGTGCATTCGAGTCATATTGTGTTTGTTCATGTATGTGTTGATGCATGTATGTGTAGGATGTGCCATTTAACTCTATGTGAATTACAAATCGTTTTGTTCTTCCTTGCAAGAAGATGAGATGAATCACTTGTGCTTAAACATTCCTTGAGGCAACCTGCCATCTCGCCCACACAATGTTTTCAGCTCTGAGACAGTCAAAGAGCACCTGGCATTAGGGCTGGAACACAGTCCAACTCAGTACCAGTGTCCATCCAGTTACCAGGACACACAAGTGATCAGAATACTCAGAAAACCACTTCTAAACTAGGAAGTGCAGAAGGAGGAAAGTTTTTATTTCTATATGAAAAATGCACGCCAGAAACCCAGACTTAAAACTGTTTGCTTGGTAGTCTGTTCTTCAGATGGAGAGGAAATGAGAAAGAATATATCATCATCACCAGGGGTATCAACGGCATGTTAAAATGCACTCTGATGATTGCAGTAAAGGGAGGCAAAGCTAAACAGATTCATAATATATGGGTTGGTTCGTGCTTGGGCAGTGTTCACAGAGTGAAGAGCCAAAAGTCACCAGGTTTTTTCTCCAGTAGGCTTTGTCTCTGTCTAAAGTTAGATTTAGAAAACAAACACAAACCCTCTTGAAAGCATAATCATATCTGTCTGTTTCGATGCTCTGGTATCAATGAGATCAAACAGGATGAAACAGGATTCAAACTAAATTTAAATGACGGCAGACATAAATTCTTTCCCTAGGTTTCCCACATGCGCGCACACACACACACACACATACACACACAAGCCCGTCAAACGCGCAGAGATTGTCTCATCTACTAAGCCTCAGGATGGATAAGGCCCACAATTTTAGACAGGCCTTGAAGACACTCTGTTTACAGATCCCATATCTAAACGATCTGGTTGAAATCTGGCATGATTTTTCGTAGCTGGGAGACAAAACACAGGCATAGAGAGGCTATTGTGCAGATTGCTGCACAAACTGACCCAATTCTCAACAAAAACTCAGCTTCGCACTGTCAACCAGCAACAACTCACCATGACCACAAGAAGAGAACAGCAAACCTTAATGTCCCTATGGAATAGCGCCCAAGAGAGGAACAGACTGGATCTGAAAAACAAACATCAGTATACAGATGTTTGGAAATAACGAGCTATTTATCTTACGAAATCAAACAGAACTAGGATCTGTCTTTGCACCCAAAATCATGTGCATAACAGTGACTCGTTGATATTTCCTTTCCTTTTACTCCACTCAAGCTTTAGGCCTTTTAAGCGTTTACATTGTGAGTGTGTATGTGTGTGTGTCACTGCCCATCTGCCTGGCTCTTAGGCAGTGTGATAGATGCAACCTGTCTCCACACCCCCCAAGAGTGTTATCCTACGGGTCAGTGGCAGAGTCGCAGCATGAATCAATGAGCTGACACCGTCAAGGCGGCCAAGGTCCCCACTGTTTGAGTCAAGGACAGGCAGGGTTCCTTAAGACACACACACTCCATCAGATACATGGACCCAGAGGAGCCCACACATCATCCAGGTGAGCAGGCAAATAAATGCACACACACACACACACACACACACACATACACACACCAGACAATGAGTATGAGTACATTTTTTCTTCACAGTTATTAGTCTGTTTCGGACAAGGTTTTCTCTTGGTAGCATACAGTATAGTCACATTTTTTTAACCAGACTAACCTGATTGTATAAATCAGGTGAAACAACCAGTGTTCTAGACATCTGGCATGGTCATCAGCATTAGGGGAACTGAAAGGTTAAGCTGATGAGGTGTGTGTGTGGAAGGACAGAATATTTTCCCAACATCTGTTTATTAGGTTTTTATAAAAGTTAGTTATATTTAGCTTCTGGCCAGCTAGTTGCCTTCCATTCTAGCTGATTCTGCCTCTCTCTCTGTCTAGGTGGTTGTAGGATTTGCCACCACTGTTGCCTTAAAATCTGGCCAGTGCTAATTTATGTAGTGTGCATTTGGGGACTCCTGGTGTGATTGTGTGGCAGGCCAGCGGGCCTGGCAGTGAGGCATGCTAGATCCTTGACCCTCTATTCTACACTTTTCTGTGTGCGTACACACGTGTACATATACCTGTGCGTGTGTGTCTGTATGTCGTGTCTGTGTGTGTGTGTGTGTTAAATCCAGACAAGGTTTAAGGGGGAAGGATGCTAGTATTGAGGAGATCCATGCTCTGCCGATCACACACACGCACGCACACACACACACACACAAAAACCTTGAGACACAATTTAGCATCAGTGATGTGGGAGCAGTCAACCACTCAGCAGGTTATTAAAGAAGGCTTTTACTTTTATTGTTGGCAAACAAACTGAGGTGGAAACTTGACAAGTTTGTACTTTTCAGAGGAAAGCTGACAGTTTGTACTTTCCCTTGCTAAGTAGCTATAAGTCCAATATTAAATCTGTGCTTAGTCACTCCATTTTAAGCCCAAGTCAAGCGTGGAATACAGCTTAGCAGCTCTCTCATACAGCTGCACTGTAAGCAGGCTACAGCCTCACTGTGGGGTCACAGGAGTGAGGGAGAGAACGGGAGAATATGGGGTCAGAGAGGAAGACAACTCTGGTAAAATTAGGGAAGAAATCTGTTCATAACAAAAATTCTCAGTCTCAGCTCCGTAATAATCTGTAAGGTATTAAGTATTAAAGGTTAGTATTAAATAGTCACAACAGAAAAGCCTCTCTAGAAAAATATTTCAACCTTGAATTGAGTAGGGTGTGGCATCAAGCAGTTAGTTTGAGTTTACAAATAGAATAGTGCTCAGTCTGATGCAAGCATAGTGCAGTGCCCTCTTCTTGTAACAACTCTAGCTAGCTAACTCTGACTCACTGAGCCATACAGTGTGAACTGATTGAGACTGACATGCTGCCTGGTATGACCTTTAGCTGATTAGAGACAAAAGCACAAACTTACAACTTGACTGCTACTGTAGCGTCACCTTGGCAAGACCATTGTATTAAGTTTAAACACTAATCTATATCAACAGTCAACATACAGGGATCTAGGCTATACCTACATATGATACTGTAGGTCTGCATTGTGCACATATGCATGCCAGTGAGCACACAGGCACACAGGTGCACGCACACACACATACACATACACATACACACACATTGCATGTTCACTCAGTGGACAGGATGTTGAGCTGAGGATGCACAGTAACATATCCACTCTGTCAGTCTCAATCCTCTCATTGGCCTCTGACTGCACTGATTTTGCTGCACAGCAAGAAGTAGAGCTAACAGAAAACGCACGGTCATGCCTGAGCAAACAAATACACACACACATACACAGATATACACACATACACACACGCACACGCACACTCACACTCACACATAAACACATCAAATAAACCACAGATGTTAGATGGGGCACATATGCTATCCTTTTCGTCATGAAGGCATAGTTGAAAGAAGATTCCTGGGTGGTAGATGGATAAAGAGACAGACATCCTGCTGATGACTGTCTCCTTGTACGGGGATGATGTTTCATGGAGCTTTCTGACTCCTGCCACATATCCTACTGTACTCTGTTTCCCCTCTATCCAGGTGATCCCCAAAATACTTCACAGATCTCTGTGATATCAACGAGGTGATATATTCTGTCTTTGCTGAGCGGTACACCAGAGGAAATGCCACCAATGCTGAGACTTTCCAAGTTGGCAGAAAGTGGCATGAGATGAAAAAGTCAAACTCTAGCCTCTATTCTCTAACTGCATCAAAGTCAACCAAATCACATTGAAATTGAACATCGGTGGAGGATGCATAATGCATCAAGAACAATGCCTGACAGCCACAGAACAGCAGAAAACAACAAACAAGCTGAAACAAACTAAAATGAAACCCCACAAGAGAAAATAAATATTCTATGTTCTGCTTGTTCATTAAGGAGGTGAGAATCTCTTTCAGCCCTCAAATGACAGCAAACATCACATTCCAAAAAAACCCAAATGCTAAGAATAATTTAAGCTTTGAAATTACTTTTTTAGTTGAGCAATACCCCACCACACACACACACACACACACACACACACACACACACACACACACACACACTATAAATGTCCATGAATGCAGACAGGAGCTGTCTGGGTTAGTGTGTGGGCAGGAAGTAGACAATGCTAAGTGGATTAGATCGGATATGAGCCCAAAAGGCCATTTCATCAGTGTGTATGTATGTGAATGTGCCTGGCATGTTTTCAGTCTGAACTTCCCCAACACTGAGCCCTCTGTGAGGGGTACAGGGCAGAGCAGGTTAGGTGGCTGGCAACTTCCATGACACTGATAGCTTTAATCTATATCAGTTTCACTTGATGCACGAGGAGTTACTCAGCATGATTAGTCACAAATTTCATCCTGCATTACATGCATTTATTATCAATGAGTCAATGGATATTCATTGAACTGCATGCAGTATACCAGACCACTCCAGCAGAGTATTTCATATACAACACTGGTGGAACTCAAAAATGGTGGGAAACCCCCAATAGTGGGTGAATTTACATGCACATGATGGTGCCTGTACTCACCATATCCTGTTTACAAGAACCCAGATAAGCTTATATCTCAATTATGGGAAACTCAAATATGATATACGTTGATATTAGCCAGGATACTGAAGACTTGCGTTTTCGTGGCTGTAAAGTCACCATTCGATGCACCAAACTTCTGGGTCTTTATCCATCCTACATCCTCGGCCTACTTTGTTTTGGGGAATTTTGTTCTCACTCAATACTCTCTTTATCTTTCTCTTTGTTACAGCTAACATCAGCGTTGTGTAATCCAGATCATCACATCCATAACACACAGTAATGAGACAGCTCACAAAGTTAACAAAAGGCAACAGTGTGTGTGTGTGTGTGTGTGTGTGTGTGTCTCTGTACTCACTACAAGTAAGACCATTTATTCCTGTCTCTGACTCTGTGTGAGAGAAAAAGAAAGAGGGATAGGAAGACACAGAGAGAGAGAGAAAGAGAGAGAGAGAGAGAGAGAGAGAAAGAGAGAGAAAGAGCAAGAGAGAGTCCATGTGTACAGGTATTCAATCCACCTGTTGGCACAAAAAGGGATCCTTCCTCTGACAACTGTCTAGCAAGTCACACTGATAACTGACAGGTGTAAAAACTGAAAATTGTCTATGTATGAAAGTATTCTTCACAGCAAAAGTAACTGAGTTGTTGTTAGTGTTGCAGCTTACAGGGTATCAGCTTTTCAACCTTTGTGGGAAATGCCCTGTGCATCTAAAATGGATTATGCTGTTATGATGGTTTTTTGGCAATACTATGAGCCTAAGCCTATTGCCTCCTCTTTCTTTTTCTCCCTCTCTTTCCCTGTCTCCTCTCTCTTCTCTCTCTTCTCTCTCTGACAGTTGAGCAGGACCTCTGCTTTTGGCATACTGTGGTGGTGATGCATACAGCATCCCCTGAATCACTTCACACTTCACACAGCAGAAACATATTTCACAATATTATTAACTTATCTTGTGTAGTCCCATCTATTGGGTACCTCTGACAATGTTACAATATTAGATGTGGCTGACTCGTGATGCAAATCGTATCAGGCACACACAAATACAGGATGCACTTTGAAAACAGAGATGCTGATCTGCAGTGTAAGAATGGACTGGCTAGTGTGGCCATCTAAAACCATCAAAATGCATTAAGAATAAAGCATTCTAATGGTGTGTGATGTTATGGGTGTTTTCAGTCGTCGTATTTAGTGAACATGGATCCTATTCTCTTTCATTCGGGCTGGTACGTTTAATTAGCTCTTGCTCAGTTCTGATGAGTCTCACACCCTGCAGTGTTTTGACCTGCTTATCTCTGGCTCAGACCCGAACACATGGCTACACATACTGAGAACACAGATGCACACACACAAACACGCTCAGACACACACACGCACATGACAGACACACAAACAAATGACAGAGGGGAGCCAGGAAATCTAGTTTAGTAGGTAGGTAACCTTGCCTGCAGCCGCCTGGTCTCTGTACAACTGCCATGTCTTTAAGTGGTTGGACTCTCTCAGACTATGAATCTGGGATCAGTTCTCTTAGCAGCCACAGTAAATCCATATACACTATTTCTATGCAGTGACATCACATTTTCCGCTATAACTCCTAATGAAGTCACGTGGTTGGTGGGTTCAGGGGTCATGGCTGCTTTATCATAAATCTCCAGTGTGTCAGGCACATTTTGCTTACTTGGCAGACATTGGTAGCATGCCAGAGCTAAAAAGGGAACAGATTGGTTTACATCCCAACAAAAGTCACCCACCCATTATCACTTTGGATGCTAAACATATATACATTATGTCACAAGCATGTATGACTCACATGTATGTGCACACTCGTAGCATACATACATAGACACCTTGCACATTGGTGTAGGGCTTTCCAAGGAGGAGAGCGAGTCCTCAGCAGCAAGCTTCCACAATGTTTCCCTAATTGAGAGTTTTTCTCACCAACGCATGTTGTCTCCTTGTTAAAGAGAGAGGCACCAGCATTCAACAATTATGGCAAGGTCATTACAAGTGCATGTTAGCCAGAATGGGCCTTTGCTTCGTTAGTGAGCAGGCTGGAGCTGCTACAGAGTCCATTTCCTCAGTTAATACTGCATGATGTACAAAATCACCTTTATCCCAGTTCAGCAGAGTCCCTCTGATGTGTTGAAATGGCATGTGTGCGTGTGTGTGTGATGTAGTGCTATGTGCACCACAGTCTTTTTAGGAAAGATGAAGAAGATCTCTCTGCTGATCAGAGGTTTGACCATATGCCAGCTGGTACACAGATAGCAGACTTACAAGTCATTAAGTCTGGTGCACGCACTACCTAAGCTACACAAAGCTTGCATAAATTGTCTGAGTACACGCGGACACATGCCTGTGTTTACATGCCTTTTTGTATTGTAAGTGTATTGTGGAAAGCCATTTAGTGTAGCAAACGTTTATGCTGGGATCTAATCACCAAGGAAGTACAGAAGATATTACACCATTCATGCTATTTGGAAGAGTGCAAGAGAGAGAAAGAGTGAGGTTAGCAGGAGAAAAAGAGGGAGATGAATAAAAGGACCTCATGCAATCAAACTTGACTTGACTAAGAAAAAGCAATATCACATTTGCAGTCACCAATCATTCTGAGTGACATATGACAGGTAACTCAACAGCCTTCAGTTAGTTTTGCCCTCTGGGGAATTGTGGCCTTTTGTGAAATGATTGATTAATTATCTCACACATGGGTCAAAAAAGCTTGGTCACCTCAAGGAGCCTTACTTGACAGTATTTATTCATGTTTGCAAAAGAAAAAAGAAGCTAAAATATCAACACATACAACATAAATGGCAACATTTTTTACAGACTGTGCTCTCTAGTTTGTTTGTTGAATTGTCTTAGGTTTAGATTGTCTTACATGTACATGTCGGTGCAATTTCCTGTGGGTCATGCAGATGATTG
>OOFE01036368.1:2171-14256 GCA_900323365.1 Monocentris japonica | reverse complement strand
ATACCTTTGCACATCCAGCCTTCACAAAGTGCGGGAGTTGTTAGAAACCCTAAAATAACATGGTGGTGACTTTATCACTGAGCGACACTTGAGCAGACAGTAAAAAGCCAGCTGATGGGAGGTCACAGGAACAGACCTGCCTCAGCTGTTGATGTAAGCTGTGCAGCCATCAAGCCCCTCCATCAACTCAATGGCATTAAGTGTTCTTACCCAGACCGGCTGTGAAATCTGTAAAACAAGCCTTTAGAAAACAGGTTTTTAGAAGTAACAATTTCGGTTCAGCGCGTGTTGACATCATCTTGATCACATGTTTTTCTGAGAGGTGAAACACAGCTATGAAAATATCAGAGTCACAAGCCACTCACACATAAACTATATGGTCAGTATGAAGGCAGTAATAAGTGTATATGCCTGCATCTATCACTGACACGTTACATACATCTTCATACGTCATTCCCACAGACAGGCTCTGTGCTATACAAATAAAGTTTATTATTATTATTATTATTATTATATTATTACCCTGTTTACCCTAAACAGGGTTTGAATCCTCCCCTCCCTTCACACTCACATACACTGTTTAGCTGTGTTGTCTAGCTGTGTTGTTGTATCAGGTAGACAGGCTTGTACTGGTATGGCTAGGCTAATGCTAGGTCAATGCTAGGATCAAGGCTAACCAAAGCTAGGGTAATGCTAGGTTGATGGCAGGCATTAGATGGCGAGGGTAAAAGGGAGTTGTGAGGTGGTGGCATAGACGGGGGTGTTTCCAGGACGCTGAAATACACAGTTAAGCCTTCTTGAGGTGTCGTGGGCCTAACTTAACGAAACATCGGTGAAGGAAGGTGCCCACTTGAGAACCCCAATGACGTGCCGCATACCGCTGTTGGCTAGGGTAGGTAACTGGTGAATGGTGCCATCTGAGGAATGACTGTAGATCTATGACGGTGTAGCCTGATGTCTGCTATGGTGTTGCATCTGATGGTGGGTATATCACTCGTTTGTTTTGTTTTTTTAATCTGAATTGGGCTTCTACAAGTGTTTACCTTGGTTTATGGCACAAGAGATAGTAACATCCTGTCCTGTGTATCAGTGAATGAAAGGGATGGAGAGATGGATAGCGCTCATTTATAATGGGATAGGGAATAGATTAAGAGCTACTGTACTGAAACATATAAATTACCTTTGCTGCCTGGCACGCCATCAAATTCAGCAGCTGTTGGTATTTTCATACAAATGATGATGAAGCTTCATTTTCATTTTAAAACAGACGTTGGGAAAGCGCAAGTCTGCGTGCCACACACACGGACACACACGCAGAAATTGCTTTCAAATTAAATGGAACAAAAATGAGAATAACAAAAAACTACTTACAGTTCACGTCATCAAAACTTAGCAGCAGCACAGATGGAACTCCAGGACCTGCATGAAAAATGTTTTCTTTGACGCAGTTACCAACACAACACATACTACTGACAAATTTCCATCTTGTTTAAGGCAGCAGACAAATTGAAATTTCAGATTGAAAGCTGAATCGAAGGTTAGCTGGCGTACTCCCACTACTTTGGGGTAATGATTGTTCCGGCAAACAGTCAACAAATAATCAACTGTAGTGAAGGGAAGACTTGTACTGCTGACTCCATTAAAGCTCCTATATTATTCAGTTTTCATGATTTTGTTTTCAAATGTTTTATGGCTCAGAATAACAATAATGTTCTTCGTGATGTTTTGCAAATAAATATAGTTTAGTTAAAAGTTAAATTGAATTTGTTAAATTGAATGAATTTGAAGTCCTCCCAATACTGGACCCTGATTGGCCGACAACACCAGCTCCTCTACTTCAAACGAGGTAAACCTATGGCAAGCCGTCTTAACATTTATTAGCTAAGTTTGACTATCTGTAATTAACATTACAGATACTAACAACGTCATTTTGACTAGTTGTTATTACATTGTGACTATTTTTATTCAAGATATCTTTAACGTCATTCTGACTAGTCAAAACGACAGTTAGAGATCTAAAATTAGAGTTTTGACAAGTCAAAATATAATTACAGATATCTTGAATTAGAGCTTTGACTGGGCAAAATGACGTTGCAGGTATCAGTAATGAACATCCAGTCTAGCGAATAAATGTTATAACGGCTTGCCCTGGTACACCTGCTGAGGAGAGGCTTTCCAGTTCAAATGCTGCAAACTGGCCTGAGAGGACGGATTTCAAGAAGTCTTTAGTGAGGGGAGCCAATCAGGACCAAGTCCAGTTGTGATGCATTTTCTGCAGTTGGTCTGAAACTGCCCGGAAAAAAGGGTGGATTTTTGAAATTTAACCACTCAAACAAAATCTAAATTTAATAATGTCTTCATTAAACATTTTTGATCATACATGTATATACAATCATGTATGTATAAAATAAAAATTCCGATAATATGGGATATTTAAGGTCCATAGCTCATTCAGGCCAAACCAGCAAAACTCAGAAACCATATTAGACTCCTAACAAACAAATGAACGTTACAGCTACAGCATAATGAGAGCACCCATGTTGTAGGTTACATGAAATACAACAAAAGTTTTGGGGATATTACCCATTGGCCAACTTGCCCATTAAAGTACTACACCGGCGAGGAAATTTGCTCGTTGGTCAACTTACCTTTTCCATGTTACAGAAGGAGAACCACCAAAATCATCTCGTGTCTCTGGTAGATTTCTCTCTGCACATGCTAACATGTTAGCATACAGCACGTGAAGTGCCTGTGGGCAACTAGCATTATCTCACGTAAAAGATAAACCTTTTAGTAACACAGAGTTGGTGTTGGTTTTATTCTGCCAATCCTCTCATCACATAAAGGCTAAGTTGACCAACGGGCCAATTTCCCAAAAGCTATATTCCGTCAAGACTGAATACGACATTTAATGAAGTGTTAAGGTGGATATTTATAGCTAATATGTTGTGTGCTGCAGCTTTCTTACCATTACATTGCAGGATGGCGTGTTGCGTGTCGGGGCTGGCTTCGCCATCGAAGAACGTACACTTCTCCTTCAGACCACAGGTCACGCATCGACGCGGAAACAGGCCGAGGGTCGACACGCTGTCAGAGGAAAGAGAAAATACAAGCGATAACACCACTGACTACTCAGTGTGTATCATAAACATATTCTCTAGCAAACAACAGGTGGGGGAAATAATGAAAGCCTTTAAATGTACAATATGATGTCAACATTGAATGTACTGTATATTTTACCTGTATAAATGTCTCTTTTGTGGGGAGTCCTCTGTACTCAGAAAGTATCTGTGTGAAGAAAAACAGAACAGGTTTAAGTGGGACAAGGTCATAGATCCATTACACATCATCGTTCACTGGTTTTCACATATTGCAGCTGGCCTTCCATAATTAGAAATCTACACTTTACAATTTACTGTAACCCTCTGTCAAACACCAACAACATGTTTTTAAAAGTATAATCAAGCTGGTCACGAGGTTGTACTGCTTCACGCCTTTCCTGTCGTTCTCAGAGATGTGGGAAAACACATTATAAGGTTAAACATCAGTAGTAGTAGTAGTAGTAGTAGACCATATGAAAACATTGTCAGAACATACATTCTCTTGTCCAAACACTGAGCTCCAGCCCAATTAGATAGACATACTCAATGTGCAGAACATTTAACTACCTAAATGTACCTTGAGGTATTCCTTTTCCTAACATACAGTATGTCAGCAGCTAAACGCATTTGCACCACTGTAAACTGTACGTTCATGCTCCACCTTGCTGAGACTCGCTCACTCTCCAGCTATAGTCTGTTGGAGAAGGTCACTCCGCCTGCGCAGATCTTTCACTAAATAATTTCTATGCTTCAACTCTGTTCTACTTCATTCATAGCAGTAGTAGCAGTAGTAGCAGTAGTAGTAGTATATACCACTCACATGATTTGGTTGTTTTCATCATATGCTATGATTTTTGTCACCTCCCAGTCACCTGAGGTTAAGTGGCGAACCTCATTCTGGTCACTTCGTAACTGAAAAACAGAAATTGAGACAAACCATAATTCTCTATTCTCTCTAATGTAAATTATCCATACAGAAAATATTAAAAACATGAACATCTCAACCACCTGAAGCAAAATGAGTGACAGAACTTGATGTCATGTCACTGGAATGTCTCAGTTATTCATTTCTTCATGTGATGATAATGGAGAGAGAGGCAGAGGGCCAGAGGGCAGGAGGAGTCAGGAGACTTGCCTGGTTTAAGCCTCCTGAATTACTTAAACCTGTATGCTTGCTTGTTAAGTGCCTCGACTGTAGCAACGTGCATCAGCCAGTATGAACACCAATGGTTGATTGAATTGAGGCTGTTTAGAGGGAGAGAAATGGGGCCTTTAAGGTCATGAAACAGGCAGCATTTTGAGTGGATAACTTTTACTGCCAATTTTTCATCATGACATGATTTGTTCTTTAATATCTGCTATGCAGTTTACACAGATTTTGTCCCTTTTGCCAGTTACCATCCATGTTAAAAACTGCCCTGAACACGGGATTAAATGAGTTGTTAGATGGACCTTCCAAAATGTATCATCACCTTTTACAGTTCCTTGGATAGAGGGAGAGAGGAAGGCAAGAAAGACAGAGAGGGCGAGGGAGATGAATAGAGACGAGAAGGGAGTCCTCTTAGAGTTTGAGAGTCACCTTTTTGGTGAACATTGTGATGTGGTGGAAATCTCCCTGACCTCCTTGTTTCACCGGCAGAGTCAGGAAAAACCTGCTCCTGTCCTTGGAGAACAAAGGTTCCTGTCTCTGGAAATAGAGAGAGACAGAGACAGAGAGAGACAGAGACTTTAGAGGTGACATACTTTATGTATGAATTCTGCTGTATTCAGTCTCAATATGGGGAACTGATATTGATGAGGACAATATAAAACTCATACTATATGGTCATACTATATGCTAGACAGAGTATCTATCTATCTATCTATCTATCTATAATATTAACATTGCAGGGGAAATAACACTGTACATCATGAGAAATGCCCACATTTAATTTTACCTGCTTGGAGAGCCATGTTTCAGAAGTTTCCTCGTGTCTCTGAAAGAAAAGGAAGAAAATTGAATTCCAATTCGACCTTGAGCATGGTTACATGTGTTGTGGGGATTCTTAAGAAAAACAAACCCTGCCGTTGCTTTTTCTAAATTTTTGAACAGCTCAACAACTTGCAGTTGAACTGTAAAAATAAAAGAACTGCAGTGAGTGCGCATCACCTGAATGTACACCACTTCTACTGTCTTTAACTATGAATAGACACAATTGAGGTATGTTGAGGTACGCTTGAACACAACATTTTTAAGCAGCCCATGTACTGTAATTCCAGGTGAATAGTTACTTAAATTTCTACAAGGTTTATTGTTTTTAACTATGAATACACCCAACATCCTCACTGATCAGAAGAAAAAATGCTAACTGAAATGAATCAGTACCTTAAAAACTCAGGTATTTCCAAACTCACGCCCTTAAGACAGCTGGTATATATTAATGGTTTTCCGTAATGTATTTTATTTTAATGTCAGCAATGCAAAAGCAAATAGTGGATCTCTTATTTTGGAAGGAATGATGATAAGAAACTTTATCGGTCCAGCACCCTTTAGGCTTAGACAAGACAGAGAGAACACAGCAGAGAGACAATATTAAGAGCAATGACTGTCAAGAGAAACAAAAAAAAAAAAATAATTAAGAGCCGCTGCTTCACAGCTTTGAAGCAGCTTACATGCTCAATACAACAACTATCAGCCAGAGAAAATGAGAAACAAAGGAGTGGGTGTGGATGGGGGATGGCAAACAAACTCTGGTTCGGGTAATAATAATAATAATAATAATAATAATCTTTATTTGTACAGCACTTTTCAAAACAAGGTTACAAAGGGCTTCACAACCAAGAAAAATAAAAGCGAACAATGACAAAGATCAGTAGGACAAATAAGACGGGATGAGAAAAACAAGACGAGATAAATAAGACAGAAAGAACAATGAGGTACAAAACAGTAAAAGTCACACAGACAAAGCAAAAGGAATAAATAAATATCAGGCAAGGCAACAAGGACAAAATGAATAAAAGTCAAATATTACAGAGAGGCCTGATGATAAAAGTTTTAAGAAGTGATTTAAAAGATCATACTGACTCTGCCAGCCTGAGCTCCCCAGGCAGGGTGCTTCAAAAACAAAAGCCTGGCCACCTTTAGTCTGGGCACAGGAACATTCAGAAGGGCCTGAGGCTCATGAGGGATCAATAGTTCAGAAAGATAACCCGGGGCCAGGAACATGCAAGGCCTTAAAAATCAGTAAAACCTTAAAAATCAACTCCAAAACGAGCAGGCAGCCAGTGAAGAGACGCCAAAATAGGATCAATATGATTCTGTCTCTCAGTTTTAATTAAAAGCCTCGCTGCAGCATTTTGAACACACTGGAGGCGTTCTATCTCCTTTTTGGTTCAGGCGGGTAAACACTGCAGTAGCCGACGCGAAATGAAATAAAAACATGTATAATCCTCTCTGTGTCCACTCTGAAATTCAAGACAGATCTAATGTTCCCGAGATGAAAAAAAAACATGACCGAACAAGCTTTTTTTAGTATGTTGCTCAAAGTTGAGGCTCGGGTCGAAAAGGACTCCTAAGTTCTTGGAGGTCGAAGGCTGGGTGTGCACTCAGGACCTAGAACAAGGACTTCAGTTTTGTCTGAATTTAACTGGAACATTTTTTGACATCCAGTCCTTGACATCTGATGAACAATTATGCATCGATGTCAAGTCATTTAGTTCACTCAGCTCTCAATCTATCTAGAAGGATACCATGGTCTATATTATTGAAGGCAGCACTGAGGTCAAGCAGCACCTGAGCACTCACCTGCATCAGCATTCATCAAGATATTGTTTAGAACCTTTTCAGTGCTGTGCTGCTGATGAAAACCAGATTGATATTTTTCAAATATGTTGTGATTTTCCAACACCTCTAGGAGTTGGCTTTGGTACAAACTTCTCCGGGTTAAATTAAGGTTACATTTTTCAATATTTCTGTGGGAATCAGTTACAAAACAATGTCAGGAAAAAAAAAACCACAAGTGAAAAATCCATGTTTGTGGAACATGCTACACATGTGGATCGTCTTCTGTGGGTTACAGTTATTAAAGTCCAATAAAAACTCCCATACCCTGGTTAGGAGATTTGTGTAAAGCCTGAACAATGTGTAGAATAGAATTTGATTCTTGTTTATAGCATTATGGTAAAGAATCAGAACTAAATTTCCCCTACAAACGCCAAACATCTATCAAGCCATTGTACCAGTCCAATGGACCAAACAGTCCAAAGCTGGTGTCCTGCAATGCACCAGCTTATTGCCAACTCCCAACTCATTGTACCAGAATCACTTAAAAAAAAAAAAAAAAAACACCTGAAGACAGGCTCCTATGGTGGCATCGCAGACTGTCAGCAGCGAAGCATTCTGGGGCCGGTTAAGCCATCGCACAGCCAGGTGAGTGTTACTGATCCACTTCACCATGACGATGTAGAAATCCCTGCAGAGAGAGAAAATGAGAAAGAAAGAGGAATGAGATTGGGGAGTGTGTGTGTGTGCGTGTGCGTGTGCGTGTGTGTGTGTGTGTGCGTCACCTAAGCTTGAACTGATCAGGAGGTAGCAGGTCTTGAGTGTGTGTTGCTCCAACCAGGGTGACCACCGACAATTTGACTGCAGGGTTGGTCTGGCCGGCCTGAACGGGTAATAAAGAGAGAGAGAGACAGCAGCTGGGTTTCCATCCCAGTATTTTCTGGGGGAATAATGATGTCTCAGATAAGAACAGCTGAATGAAAATAGCGAAATGTGACAAAATTAGATTTTACGGTATTTTGTCAGTAAATAAATAATGCAATAAACAGCGATGGCAATGCATTCAGCAAATAAATACAGTTCAAAAGTGGTTTTGGAAATGAAATCTGAATATCCGCCCACCATGACCTTGCAGAAGTCATACCTGCTGTCGCTCCCATGTATAAGTCTCTATAAGGTTAGCAGTGCTGGGCGGTCAGTTATGTGTTACCGTAATGTAAGGAATAAATACAATTGCAGCTGCTCATCAAAAATAAATCGTTACGTTACTTTACAATGTTACTGGCACGCTTGCTCTCGAAATACGTCGGCTGCTTGTGAACGGCTCTGGTTTTTACGTTGGTTGGATCTACGTCGGTCTACCGGCTACTGAACTCTTCTGGGTCAAAGTCGTGGATTCATTTTTGCCCCTCTGAGCCATTTGGTTTTTGTTTCATGGTTCTATCTTGAACAGTTGCAAAGATATCTTGCACATGGAAAAAAAAAAACATCTAAAAACACACACAAGTGGATATGGTGAACACAATTGCACCTAAACAGGATGGTAATTAGAGAGGAGAACAGAAGAAGCTCACTGAAAAGCACACCATCTGTCTGTCACCTTCAGTAGGTGGATGATGGATTGTTTTCTCTTTGAAAACTCAGAGGCTAGACCGGAGCTGCCATCCATTAGTGGCAGATATTCCACACAGAGCTGCAGAATATTGTGCTTAAAATATAGAATAGAATAAAGTTTGTTACATATTCTAGTAAGTGTCTTGAAATGACCTTGTGGGTACCTCAGGAAGTATGTATGATGTAACAGTGCGATAATCACGGTAAATATAGACTGTAAAAAGTCATTTTTTCTCGCGCTGGGTCTTAAAATCTGATTTTTCTTGACATAAGCAAAGCAAATCTGCCAATGGGGTGACTTTCACTTGTTTCCAATCAACACAAAAGTGTCGATATTCAATATTGAAGTGATCTGCCCTTTTCTGGCTTGTCTCAAGTGATTGATAATTGTAGTTTGGAGAAAATTCCTGAGCTGAGTGAAACTGATTTGGAAACAAGTGGAATTATTTTAAGACTTGATGTTAACGCAGACATTTTTGCAGTGTAGTACTCTTCAAAACTTGCAAAGTGCTTTAGAAAACTGAGGCTAGAGAGAGAGGCTATCCACTAAAAATGGCACAGAAGAAATAAAAAATAAGGGATACATAAAAAATAATCCAATAATCCAGTTGAGTAAAAAGCTATGAAGAAAGTTTGTCCCCAAAAAGGACCAAAATGCCTCTAAAATCTGACCAAGGGGGCAAAAAATGCTCTTTGACAAAAATGTCTTTCTTTCTTAAAATCAAATCTAACAGCAATATGATGCTGCACCATGCATTCAGCCTTTATTCAACAGGGTGATGTTATGCATGTTATGTCCATGTTCAAGGTTTTAAAAAACAAACCTGAATTTTTAAGGGTGCTCAGGGACAAAAACAAGGACCTTATTCAATTCAGTTGAAGGACATTTTGGAACAGCCAGTCTTTGATATCAGCTCAATAACTATGAAACACTGCCAACTGGGATTGTGGCCAGATAAATAAAAACAAAATCAGGAAACAACTTGTTTTGCTCATAATTAGCAATCATCAGTGTGTACTGTATGGCCGACTGACATTCCATTACTTAATGTTAAAGTTTAGATTGACACACACATTCAAAACATCATAAACTGTCTAATACTTTCTGGAACCACCCTCAGATAGTCTTTGGTTGCCAAAAAAGAGAGGGGGTAAGGACTTAATTTCCCATAATCCACTAGCAGAGTCCAGACTTACTGTAGGGTATGGGTACTGCAGTCCTCGGGGGTAGGCGCTGCCTGTGAATTGGGGTAGGGCCATGTTGGGTACCCGGGTGTCGTTGATGGCGAGGAACGCCAGTCTCTCTCCGTCAGGTGACCACCAATGAGCCAAGTGGGAACGCAGGATCTCCTCTAGCATAACAAACCATAAACAAATATTTAGAAGGAAATATAAAACCTTTGACCTTTTCTACTCTTATTTCTTTAACTAGCACTTCTGTTTTTACGTAATCATAAGGGCCATGTGTCTCCGTATACTTGTTATTATTGGTTGCTTGTGATGTTGGTGAACTAGGAATTTAATCTTGTTCTAATTCCCAATAAATTCCCAAATTAATAAATAGAAATGACCCTATGTTGAGTTAAAGCCCAAATTTAACCATTCAACCATTCTTTGCTCCTTCTGACATCTGAAAAAAGAACTAGGATTTTCCGAGCTGGAGCTGGAGTGCAGCAGTAGTGTGGCGACAGCGCGGCGAAAGTATTAATCTCTTCAGGTGCGAAATCTGTGACACTGATATAAGCGATTGCGTAGGTGTGTGTGTCACACCATACACACCTTCATACAACCAGTCAGCTATGCCGTTGAAGACGACCCCCTCCGTTCCAGAGGAGGTGATTCTCAGGGAGTTACTCCTCACGTCCGGCTGGTAGTAGATGTTATTCTCAAAGATGTAGATCTGACAGGAAAGAGGGGTGGATCAAGACATTGATCGCACACACACTGACCAACAACACACACACCACGCAGCTCCACCGTGATTTGATTTCCTCTCTCAGGGCTATTTCTAATTTATATAAAATAACTTAGAATAGCTCAGAGAGAGATCCCTTTCTCGCCATTGGCATGTTTTCATGCTGTTTTCCTCCATGTTGAGCATTGTTGTCCTTTACTTTCCGTCATCAGGCTCAGTTGTGTCTTTGCTTGTCCTCTTTCTTTTGTTTGCTTTTTGTTTTTTTCTTTGAGATGAAATGCTTTGTGTATCTCACCAAGCATAAATGTGTATTTGTTTTCTTTCTTCCATCTGTGTTTTTTTGCACTTGCAAATAAATCAAGCAAACCAAACAGAATCGACCAGAACCAACCAGACAGCAGGAGTGCAATATCCAGCATGTTCACCACTATACTAAAGGCCTAAACGCGCCGGTCATGACATTTTATGCTATTCTTCAAACTTACCAGCTGTTGTCCTTGTCTTCCCCAAGCTGCGTGCTGCAGCACTGCATTCTGAACCTCAGGAGGGTTTAACTCCCATACCTCCCTGATGCACACACACACACACACACACACACATTAGCGAACACCATCTGCTGCTGAATGAATGTGCCATAATGTGTGTGCATCAGGTAATAAAATGATTTTATTTACGAAAGCTTCAAAATAAGGCAGGAAGGCCATTGCATATGACAACATGAGTGGAGAAAGGTGATCAAGAGTAAACCTGTTTACCTTGTGTAGATGTTATAAACGATGTATGATGCCGTGTATGAATATCTGTACAACTGCAATGACAAATCGATCCATCAAGTTAATGCAGAGATTAATCTGTAACTTTTAATCAGCTGAATCACAGCGATCTCGAAAACAAGATGAAACTTAAATGATCCGTGGGGGGGAAAGCGGGATGTTGCAGCAGCAAATAATAAAAGAATACAGGAAATAATAGAATATGGTTATGTTCTGCCCATTCTCTCATCAAGTTGACCAACGGGCCAATTTCCCCAAAACTTTAACTTGTCTTTTGCACTGGCAGGGAACTGAGTGGACTGAATGTGGACTGCAGGGTTGACTGTTCTTCATTTCAGTGCACCAGCTGAAAGAAATCAAACTGGGAGAAACTAAAAACTCCTAGTGAGTGGCATTGCCTTACAGGGATTTTCTGTTTCCCTGGAAACAAAAAAAAAACTGCAATCAATTAAGTCTCAACATGCCCAGTACAACTGAGTTTTCAGGGGGTGAATTTAACTCAAAATAGTGCTGAAGAAACTTCTGTTTTTCATTATTTTTCGAAAACTTTCATTCTTCAATTTCTGACTTAAGTCAGAGAGATCCTGTTTTGACTTGTCAAGGCATTGACACAACTAAATATAACACCCACTAGTGTCCTCCTCGGTTTTTTGGCTGATGCAATATTTCTAAACCTCAGTCGGAGTCCATCTGGTGGTGAACAAAGATAAAAATCAATGGAAAAACCTTGACTGCCAGAACAGAAGAAAGCCCCATGGTGGATGACTGAATGGTAACACACCCACATTATGCACTGACACACACAACACACACGCAAAGGCAAACAATACAGAAACACAGTCCAAATAAATCAACACCTGTTTAGCGTACATGCAGCTGCAGTTTGTTTGTGTAAAGGGTGCATGTATGTGTGTGTGTGTGT
>OOFE01036364.1:0-16926 GCA_900323365.1 Monocentris japonica | reverse complement strand
GGGAGGTGGGGTTGGGTGGGGAGGTGTGGTAGGGTGAGGTAACTCGATAAAATATGTGGGTATTTATGGGGGAGTGGGGTGATTTTTTCATGCACTGCTTCACTTGAGGGCACCCGTGTCGAGGCTTGTTTAAGACATGTTGGGTCCCAGGCCTTGGGAATGGCACTCAGTTACAGGATCACGCGAGGCTCCCCGAGGCTTAACAGGAGTTGCAGACGTGGACAAAGTCAGAGATTTGTGGTTTTGTGTGTTGGCAGAAAAACCTGCATGTGAACGTTTGCCCCCAGAAACTGCTGGCACCGCAGTTCTTTTGTGTACTATCCCCAACCTGAGAAACTCCCAAGGGATTTATATCACTCAGACACATTTATAAACTGAGTAACACAACATGTTATCAGATGGATTGTATAGATGCTTGTTTACATTGATTTGTGATTTGATGATGGGTTTGTGAGTTGGAACTGATTCACTCCACTATCATCACCTCGAACTCTGTATCCCTCCTCCTCCATCGACCAGTGACATCATTCCTGTCAAGGTCATGAACTTCCCATCATCTTAGTCTCCCCTGAAGGGATTCCCTGACCTGGCTGTATCTACAACTATGATGTCCTGGCGTCTAGCGTTGCCAAGTTTCCACAACATTCATTCGGACTCAGACTGTAGGAGATACCAGGAAGTGGACCAGACAGTGAGGATGAGTCTCAACACAGACAATATAAACAACAATTGCTGACAGGCTATCTGCAAACTGGGAACAGGAGTTTTCGGAAGCATGCCATGGAATGATAGTTGGGGTCATAGTTCACACGTACACACACACACACACTTCTTTATTTAAGAGATGAAGACAGTAAATCAGTGAGCTGCTGCTTTGAATACTCCCCTGGTTCAGGGGAATAACTGCTTGGGCCTATGATTTATATCATTCTAAAAAACCCTTTATATGAGCTCCATATCGCCTGACACGCCAATAATCTGGTGGCATTTTGTTTTAATAAAAGCCAAGGCCACGTTTCTACCATGTGGCTGTTAAAGAACCAAAAGCAAATACAGATAGCTAGTGTGGCTGTCTGCTTGGGCCAAACCATAACTAAGAAGACCCACTCAAAGGAAATCTCAAAGTATCTCGGCAGATGCCAAAGACACTGAGATCAAATTTGTTCGGATTTTGGGGGTAAGAGGAATTCATGCAGTATCTCATTTGCCAATTCAAGTCGGTGAGGAGAAAATGTCATCTATCTCAAACCCTCTCTCTCTCTCTCTCTCTCTCTCTCTCTCTCACACACACACACACACACACGCACACACAGGAAAGATCTGGAGACAATTGTTCTCTCATACCACAGCTCCCTCACCCCCGCATTCCCCCGTGTTACGCTAAATGTCCTCTTGCGCTACAGGCTCTGTGCCTTTTAACTTATAACTGAATAGGGCAAGATCATTAAGAGCACATTCTGCATTCATTACACCGATTGCATACTCTCTTTACTAACAGACTAATGGGCAGAGAACGACAAAGGGGAGGAAAGAGAGGAGGAAAGAGAGTGAGGGAAAATGGAGGCAAATGATGAGAGTGGCTGATGGAGCAAAAACCACAGGACACAGCCAAACATGTGACCTCTGGCGCTGACATCACTGACCCACACCTTTGACGGACTAACAGTTTCTCTCTCCCTTGTTTCCTCTGTCCCCATCTTGGCTGCCTTCACAACATGGCCCGCTGCCTGCGAGGTTGCCCCCTAGAGCTCTGGTCATCTACCTGACTCATAGCTCCTACAGACTTTTTCAGGTTCACTGAGCAGGATGGACATGGGACCTTGCCAAGGACATCTGCTGTGCCCCTTTAGCTACTACAGCCATGGCCAGTGCTGTGCATCTGTCTACCCAACAGGCTTTCTTCCCCCTTTTTATCAGAAATAAGTGAGCAAGAGGTTGTGACAAGACCAGAATGAGCTGATGCACGCAGAGGTTACAAGTCTTCGGGGGAAGTAAGGGGTATCTTGTCCTTTTTTGACTCAAAAAGAACCAGGGGGAAATAACAAATGCAGAAAGGCACTTTGATGTTGGAGTGGTTTACTTGAGAAAAGACACATATCATGGGACAGTTGAAAACAAAGATTAACGATTACATTTTTAAACAACACATAAAGTGAAATGTGGGTGTAAATGATAGACATGCTCACTCACACGTGCAAACTACACGTCCCTTGTGCTCTGTTGCGCTCTGCACTCCTACAGTTCGGTGCCATGGGCATGGGCGTAGGCACAAACTCTTTTCCCTCCAACTGTCTCCTCACATCAGATCAGCAACTTCCTTTGTGTTATAATTTGGCAATGATTTGAGTCTAAATGTGTCCATCACTGTGTCCAAAATGTGTCTGTTGTTAGTAATTACAGGCAAAGAATCTGATTGGTTCAAGTTGTGTTGCAACAGGGCCGATAATTTCTATAAAGCATGGCTAGACATTGTACCCATATTCACCAGTAAAGAGCGCGCTCTCTGACTAAAACAACGCTATTAACATGTATGCATTGCTGGATACCCTCTGACACAGTCTTTTGAAAATAAGTCCCCAATTGACAAGCATAGATAGGGCACAGGTTGCATCAGTACCATATCATTTCAGTTCCTCTGAACATTAAGTCTGATCATGAGGCCTCAAAGGTCTTCTCATAATCTACCGGTTTATTAGTAGCAAAACAAGCATTAAAAACAGAAGCTGGAGTCAGCCATGCATCCTCTCATGAACTTTAGCCTTTTAATTAGGTTGAACTCTTAAACAGCCGTACATCAAAAGGCCAAGTGTTAACGGATCAACACACTATCATGCCATCATGTGATGTTGATGAGTATGATGACGACGATGTAAACAATGATGGATAACCCTATTAATAAACCTGACAATAAGTGACCACAGTCACACAGGACAACAGCGACACTATGGATGAGAGGCCCCATTATGTCCAAATGAAGCCACTCTGTCAAGAGCCAGCCAAGAGGGCACTTCACAAACAAACCTCATCCAACCAAGCCTCTCTCTCTCTTTCTCTGTCTCTCTCACCCCTCCACCCTCCCCCTCTCTCTAACCCCTGCTCCTTTCTGCTGACTGGGTGTTTTGAGGAGTTGTGAAGGTCAGAGAAAAGACTCTGAAGTGAGAAGGGCAGCAGAGCTCCTTGGCTTGGGGCTTTGACCTCTGATTGGCCCCGGCTGCTCCAGCCACTCTGAGTCACAGAGCGGGAGTCATCTAGCCAACCAGAGGCCTGTGTTGTGGAGGAGCAGAGGACAGTGGGTAGAGCTGTTGTATACTGACTGTCTGAGCCTGACAAAAGGAGAGTTGTGCAGAGGTGGAGAAGGACAATGGGATGGTTTGAGAAGAGGTGGTGAGGAGGGCTCAAGCCCCACCATAAGCACCTTATTCTGAAAGCCTGCTTTGTTAAAAGACAGAATCTATAAAAAAAAAATTTCCAGGGGGATTTTCTTCTGTGTAGGAATTGGTGATATTGTAGGACTGACTAGGGAGAAGGATGTGTTGTACAGCTTTTTCTTCCACGCTAATATTATAAAAGTTGCATCGGTAATAACCTTTTGTGAGAATGTTGTGCCTTATACTTCTCTCTCTCTCTCTCTCTCTCTCTCACACACACACACACACACACACACATGCGCGTGCACAAGTATTTCCTAGTTGTGCTGGGAATGAAGCATGAATGAAGTTCATCATACATTATTTATTACCAGGGTCAGAAAAAAGTCATTCTGACCATAATGTCAACATGATAAAAGTTTCAGTGGTTGAGATGTGGGAGACAATGGATAACAACTTCCACAAAAAAATGTTTGTCTTTATCTTCGTTATCCCCTCCCCCTTGCAGATGTTCACACTGTGGTCAGAAACTTTTTAAACTCATGAATACTCCACCCTAAATGGTATACGTGCTTGTTCACACAGACATGCACACACACACACACACACACACACACACACAAGCAAGCACTTTGCTTTATCTTACGGTAAACAGCTCCCTTCCACCCTCAGGCCTTGCTGTTCCCAAACTCACCCAGGAACAAGAGCAGGTAACACTCAGTTGTTCTTGGCCTCCATCCATATGATCCCAACTGTTAAAACCATGTCTGTTGCCAAGAGGCTTGTTCTGCCCTGGACCTCTTTGAGAGTTTGCTCAGAAATATGCATAAAAACATCAACATAAGATCCTAGTACTGTCCCTTGTGAAAACAGGGACCTCTTAAGAAAAAGCAGAAGTATAAGAAAGGAATTTCTGTACTTGATTTACTTATAGAACTCAAAATTTTAACAGACTAAACAGAGATGTGACTAATCAAGATGTGACTAAGACATGCCTTTTTTTCCAACGTGAAAACTGAACTGTTCAATAAATTACCGCATTTCATAATTTAAGACTGAATCTGGCTAAAGAGTTCACAGCACTAGGAAAGTACGTATACAGCTGATGGAGTGGTTAATACACCTAAGTCAATACACAAATACACACAATACACTGTGCATCTATCACAACACTCACACATTTCTCTCTCCTGTTAGTTGGGTAACATGACTGTTTTTGACTAACATTTGGCAGGATGGCAGGGTTCCACCTCACGAGTGTTCCCGTAAACACTCACCACTCTGGACCCTACTGTTGTGCTTTGCCAGAATGTCACTGGGACTGTGGTCAACCTCTACCACAACGCTGAATAAAACCTAAACCCAACCAGAGCAGAGCAGTGCAGCAGCGGCAGCAGCAGCAGCAGGCAGCTGCACAGAGAATAGAATTTATAAAGGAGGTGGCAATGTGGAAGCATACCACTGCCAGGAACTGTTGTTTTCCTCTGTTTAGCCATATTCCCATGGATACTGACAAAAAGGCATAGAATCAAAATAGCTGTTCTGAATACCAGAGAATTACCTGAGACATGGTTATAATATGGGTATTATCAGAGATAGAAGCCCTAAAATGTCAATTGGTGGACTTAGGTGGACTTGTAACTTGAGCTTGGAGAAATTCCCAAGTTCCCACGTCACTATAATTGTAAACAGTTGTTTGCTCTTTTCTGTGACAGTTTTATGAAGATGTTAGGTAACCTCTGTCCTAACAGGAGTATTACCTTTAGGCCCAAACATGATAACAGGGTCTGTCTGAGCAAATATCTCTGTATGTACCATTTACGATGAATATGTGTTGTCACAGGGTTGTTGTCTCTATTCACTCCTAAGGGGAAAGCCTGTTGAAAGTTTGATCAGCTCCCTTGTCCAGTACAGCTTGTATCCACACTGACATTTGTGTATTAGAGTGGAAAATGCTGAATAATCAAAGGTGGGGTTAAAATATTCAAACACAACTGCACTTTCTTATCCAAACTGTACAGTGATCTCTCCTAGGTTGTTTTTGTTTATAAATGTGTACATTTCTATACTTTATTGTTTTGTTGTATTTCATGAAATTTATTCTGCCTTTGTATCATGTGGATATCTGTAAATGAGAGCTTTAGTATTGACATGTTTCCTTGTATAAATGAAGATTATTGAATAAGGTCAATATGAGAGATTCATCCCTTGGGTGCAGCCAAAGGATTTATTGGTTACTGAGGCAAAGCATCCTATCCTACATGTTTGAACTGTGGTGGGATATGGGATACATCTGTGGAGGTTTTTTTTGGTGTTTGTGTGGGCGTTGGGAGACTTACAAACAGGAGACAAAGGTTCCCTTCTCAACATCTAAAACAGGTGCACCATTGAGGAATCACATTTCCTTTTTTCTACAGTCTGTACTCCTGGAGAGTGAACCACAACTGATCCACCTGTAGAGCAAAAGGCCAAATGAAATATAATTTATGTGAAGCAGACCGTACAGTAATTTATTGAACATGATTCTTCCTGCTTAAGATAATAGCCTGGTTTTTGGTTGCTATTGTACAAAGTTCCCTCTGATTCTTGTCTATGATTAAAGAAGGACTAGTCAAGGTAACATGCTGGCACGGGCCATCCGTACTACACAAGCCTCTCCAGGTTCTGTAGGAGGAAGGATGTGTTCGTTAACTGGACACACACACTGTTTTCTGCTTCAGTGTATGTCTAACTCACTTATTGCTAGGGAATCGTGAAACACCGAGGCAGAGTGAGCCAGTCGTTTGAATGAATCAATGTGTGGTGAGTCAATTGCAATAGCTGAAGAACCAAGGAAGAGTTAGTTATAATCATTTATTAAAAAAAACACAATTTGACCATTAAGAATTCACTTTCAGCTCTTGGTGACAGATATTTCAAAATGATCTTCTGGCTTCCTGATCAGTTAACACAGGTGGATCTTGGATTTCTAACCTTACTTCTACTGCCCCTGACACAGAAAGTCCCTAACTAACACATGGATGGCGTTTCTACAGCAGGAATGCTGTTGGAATAAGGCCGAGGTGGGCGTGGCTTCCCGGTTCTCCCACGGAGGAACTAATACGTCATCATGCCCATATAAGGACTTGGGACTTCCTCCACAGATGAGACAACAATATAGTTCAACAGTATGTTTAATTCATGTCTAATGAATTTCATTTATCAGTATGCAGTAGCGAGTATTTATTACTTTTTAGAGAAACAATTCCAGCTGCCCCAAAAGTAATCACGCAATAAAAAAGAGAAATACCTGGACTATACCTTATCAATAAAAAAGAATGTGTTGTTACAGACTAATAGAGATGACGGGGGAAGGAATTATTATGACTGGAATATGAAAGGTCGGAATCACCGTGTTGATTAATAACAAAGTAGCCAAAGTAAAAACCAGTCGACAAAGCAACGATACATTTCTTACAATATAACAACATATTTCCCCACCACAAGAATGAACTAAAGCAATGATTTGCCCTTCTGGAGTAGCTAATCTCATCTCACCATTCTCTCGACAATGGGCCGATGCAAACAACAGATCACACCTACAAACAAAAAACATAAAACGATATGAGGTGGAATCTGTATTTCTGTCTCCATTGCGAAGCCCTCTGTGCTCTCTCTTGCCTACAGGCTTGTTTACAGACCCTGGTTCCCGGCAATAAGCGTCAAATGACGTATAATATGGGCGTGGAGGGGGAGCCGCCTGTCCAATCATGAAGCCTACCTACCCTTGGCACCCAGCGTGTGTCTGCGTGTATATAACACGGCCCGTACTGACCGCCAGATCACACCTCCAGAAGCAACACGACGAGCACATCAGCACATAGGAATTGTAGGTTCCAAATTTTCATACAGGATTGCGAAGAAAACCGCAATCAGACATTGGACAACGATTTCTTCAACTGCTGCCACTGAACTGAACTTTTGCTGGACCGGTGTTAGTGCGACACCTTGGAGTTTCACTCTCGCTTTTTCGGAGTGAAGTTTTATTCCATTTTGAGCTTGGGACATTGCTGAGACAGAAGACGGGTGTCTACATTGATGCATGCTCTCTGCTGACACTGACTTTTGTTGATTATCCAGAGACTCTGTTTCTATAAGCAACTGGTAAGCTTACTTTTCCTACGACTTTATGTCTACAAAGATGGAGCAACCTTTTTATCATGACGACTCTTTTCTGTCGGCTTACGGCCACTCAGATGCAGCAATGCACGACTACAAACTGCTAAAGCAGAATATGAATTTGAACTTGACAGAGCCCTATCGCAACCTGAAATCCCAGCTGAGAGCCGAGACAGACCTATACCAAGGGGCGCATCAAGACGTGGGGTCCCTGAAGCTCGCATCCCCAGAGCTAGAGAGGCTCATCATCCAAAACAGTAACGGTGTGATCACCACTCCCACACCAGGCCAATACTTCTACAATCGAGGTATCACCGATGAGCAGGAGGGCTTTGCCGAGGGGTTTGTAAAAGCCCTGGACGAGCTGCACAAAATGAACCAGATGCCCCCTCCCAACGTGTCCATCGGAGCCGGCGGAGTTACGACATGTTCGGCGGCGGCCTCTAGCGTCTTCGGCTCCTCCTTGCAGCCGGAACCTCCCATTTACACAACACTGAACGCCTACTGCCCGAACACAAACCTCTCTTCCGCATCGAGCTACCCCACGGCCACCATCAGCTACCTGCCGCCCCACCAGCAAAGCCATCACCAGCAAACCTCGGCGCATGGGACGCACCCCTTCCAGCACTCTCTCCCCGGATCCGGGCTCCATCCACAGCGGCTCGTCGCTCTGAAAGAGGAACCTCAAACGGTGCCTGACCTTCTCAGCAGCGACGGCTCGCCTCCGATGTCCCCGATTGACATGGAGAACCAAGAGAGAATTAAAGCGGAGCGGAAGAGGCTGAGAAACCGACTAGCAGCAACCAAGTGCCGGAAGCGCAAGCTGGAGCGCATCGCCCGGCTGGAGGAAAAGGTGAAAGTTTTGAAGACCGACAACGCGGGGCTCTCCAACACAGCATCGGTGCTGCGAGATCAAGTTGCCCAGCTGAAACAGAAAGTCCTGACACATGTCAGCAGCGGCTGTCAGCTGATGCTTACAAGCAAGATGGAGGCATTTTAAAATAGAGAGACTGACAGACTGAGAAGTAATAACACTGGAGTAATGTCCTACATGAGCAGCACTGGAATACCGGCTGATTTGTTGTCAGCAGTGACAGCAACACAGAGCCGTGGGCTATGTGTAGACAACTCTTAGGCTACTTAGGGTGAAAAGGACTGATTGAAATGGTACTTCCGGATGCTGGACATCGCTTAAAGCACCATTGAACCCTAATGAAACCGGGGCAGCATCCTAGACTGAACAGACACTGAGCAACACACCAGGCACAACCCCACGAGTCTGGTTTACTAATGGTAGAAAATGGGAATCATTATTGTGTTTCTTTGTACTTTTGCAACTGATGATATTGTCATGCGATGCTGCATTTATTCATTGTGTAAGTTATTTTGTTTGTCAGGTTGATCCCGACAAACTATAATGATGTCGTATGTTTACAATGTCTTTTTTTTAATTGTGAGGTGTATTTAAGTAAAGTGTCTTAAAAATGAAGTGGGCTTCGTGATCTTTTGTCTTACTTTTTTTTATTCTTCTTGAGACAAACATTTCCCTATCATTTAAAACAGAACATAGTCAGACACATTGTCGCGCATATGTAGATCTGCAGACAGCAGCAGATCATTGGAAAGAGTGGGGAATCATATCAAGTACGACAAGCAGGTTTCCATCCTAACAGCCGTCATGCTCTAACAGTTATTGTTATTACAGCTCGTAGTGAGAAACTCTTTCTCAAGCACTTTCAGGTTTCAGTGTTTTCACGCACAGAGCGTAGGCACGTAGGCCTTTTCCTATTTACGCACGGACGTATCCATATTTGGGCATGTTGGTGAAGACTTCGTCACAACAAGGGAGGATTTCTGGGAATCCCCGCCCCTGTGGCAAACTGGGGTTTATTTAAATTGACGCTCCCTGTGGCTTATAGATAAGGTCCAGGCTACTTGATAGTGGCGGAATTTCCTTTTAATAGATTACATTTCTACATCACAATAAAATGCTATTACGCGCAAAGACAGCAAAGTGTAGTTAGACGGATAAAAGTTGGTCTAAACTATGCCTTATAGAGCACAGTATCTAAGGAAACAGACCCAAATCAACTCCTCACAGTAGAGGATCGCCAACGCTTTAATTACCCGAGTTTGTGATAGTTTAAATACATGATTTGTGAGTTTTAATAAAAAACATTATTAAGTATAACCTGTAATACAAATGTTTTTCTTGAACTCGTCTACATTCCAGGATCGGTGATAAATTGACCTATATGGGCCGGATATAATACTGCCACTATATGAGTAATGAATCAACCGGGCCATTCATGCTGTGGACTGGTGAGAGTAACTAAGCGGTGCCATTCAACCGTCGAAGTCGTTAAGACATATTTGAGGTGTCATCAAAATTCATCGATTGCACACGAGGGGAAGTGACAGTGACTTTAGGAATGTCGGGGGCGTCTCAAGATGCCACGCCGCTTGGCAGGCCGGTAGGCGAGAGTGGGCGTCTGGAGCGCACAGGAGCATCTGTGTGGAAGGCTGCGGATCAGCGCTGCCAAGGACAGAAACACTCTGGGGACGCATCAACGCGCAAATATGTGCGGCTTCTTTCACCAGGGGTTGAATAGAGGGATATGGGGAAAAGTCCCCGTTAAGTACAGTTAAATGAAGATGAATCATCCACGGTTTTATCCAAACAGCCTGGTTAATCTAAGCCAAGGGGTCCCAAACTTTTTCATATCCCTCCACCACCATCCTTTTAACAGTGTCCTAGCTCCACATGAAAAAATAGCGTCATTAAACTTTTGCTGCGGGATACTCTGTAACTCTCCCAAGGACCCCCTGGGTCCCCGGACCACACTCTGGGAAACCTCTGAAGCCACCATAATATGCGGAAAACAGGCGAGACATCCTATTGAGAGCTATGGCCGAGAGAGAAGTAATTGAATGTGCACAAGCTGGTCTCAGGAAAACGGGAGGGGGATTTCTGTCCTGTTAAGCAGTCAGTGACGTACAAGCAAACAAGCCAGCCGGTCTTGGTCTCGAGAAAACCAAAAAAACACTTCAAAAGAATAACTGAATTTTGTAGTTTCAGCGGCACTCTCACCTCATCTGTTTTGGAATGGAAGATTCAACCTCTTTTCATCTCACGCATTTAAATAACCTAATTTCCATCAATAACAACTCTTCTATTGTTGCCATCAACGTGGAAACCAGATAGACCCACGCAAGTCCTCATTTCTGTGACTTTTATCAAGAAAACCAACATTTTAGGGGATGTACACCATTTTGAGAGCTGTGTCTGACTTGACAACTTTAAAAACACATTATAACCATGAATAAAATCGTCAGAAACTAATGTAATACTTGGCATCTATCATTTTCTGTTACATATTTATATAACTGAAGGAATAAAGAAATGTATCACAATCAAGACCAAACACTATACCCATCTCTATACCCATCTATACGCATCTGTGATATAAAACACAATGTTTGGAACCAGTTTTTTTTGATACTGGTAGTTTGAGCCCGGTTCCTACTCAAGGGGATGATATATAACATAAATATCACTACAGTTTTGAATTATCCTTTTATGTACATAGGTCTACATTACATTATAATACACACACAGATATAACAAGCCAATTCAAGCCATACTGGCTCTCCACACGCCTCGGCCCACAACCCACACTTAGTGTCTGTGGTAACATCTGTGATGTGAATGGTGACGTATGAAGAGCTCTTGGTGGGTTTGATTTTCCTCTCCACTAGCCCCCTTCCCCTCCCACAGACACAGGCCTGGCTCTCTCACTCATTCTCTCCCGCTCTCTTCTCTTCTGTTATCTTCTCAAGAACCATGAATATTCCTCCCACCTTGCCACGGCCATCTGAGGTCCTTACAGTAATCAGCTGACAATCTGCAGCACTAGTTTTAGGGCTCTTAAAAATCAAGCAGCTTTGGAAAGGGAATGTATTTTTTTATCCGAGCTAGAAAATCCTGCAGCTAAACAAATTCCCTTATGAGCCAGTTATATTATCATCTTGTCCATTGGAAAATAAATATATGTATTACGTTTATGCACATGTATTTTCACATTCTGAGTTGTACTGAAAATAATAGACAAGTGTAAAAAGTGTATTATGAAAGTGGGGATGAGTTGACAAGGGCTTCATTACCACAGGATCATTGTGATAATGATCCTACACACAAAACAGTACTTTTCTTTGCTTTATTTAACCTTGTCAGTGTTGGACTGATGCATTAGTTGTCACATGAATTTTGTGTAGTTTTATGGTCATGCACTAATTCATCACCATCAAAATCCTGCTTGTAAAGTTGATTTATCAGGGCAGTTTATCTTATGACACAGTAGGCAGTCTATCTTAGTCTTAAACATCTTTAAGCGATGTCCAGCTTATCTCAGTCTTCTCTGTTACAGAGAGATGGCTTTTTATCGAAAGATGCGGTTATATTAGCCTAACTTGAATACTCAATACTGAATACACAGGAAACGGTTATAGACAACTGTTACTGATTGAGTGTTTTATATATGTATAATTGTTGTGTCCGTTCATCTCATAACACTACAGCAGTGAATTGGTCCAGAAAACAGGTCTAGCTTGACTATGTGATTCATGGGTTTGTGGGTGCACATCACCATCTAGTGGTGTAACAATGGCAGAACTAAAGTTAAACTTCAGAAAAAACGCAGGGAGTATCTACCTACAGCGGCTGTCCTAGTTTCAGAAACCCTTTTGGTATCTCGACTCAGTTAATGAAAAAATGACACAAGGCTGCCGCATTCATTACCAAAGTGCCGAGAACAATACAAATCTCGCGAGATCTGGTTGTGGGATTTCTATTAGGACCGTTTTGAATATTTTGGTTAGTGATAATCTAGATAAAAAAGATAAATTCTATAATTTTTTTACTCATTTGAAAACTCACCATCCAACTACATTGCTGACATGGTAATGAGTGGATGATGTATGTTAAGCCTACATATTTTTATATCATGGGTTTGCACTAGGCCTATGGGGCAGCCAAAGCACTATGAAGAATTCCTCAACTTACTTCTGAGCTGTCTGTAGCTTGCGTGTCTGTAGCCTATGCAGTTGTCTCCTCAATTAAGGTGTCTCTCTATGTCTACAGCCTGTTGATAAGTGAAATATTGTCCCATTAGCTTATCATTTTTACAAACTACTACGTAAACTATTGGCCATCCATAAGAGTTATTTCCTCTATGATGTGAGGATATTCCACAGATAAGGATGCTAATGCAACTCAATAATGTGGACAGACAGAGGAGCTGTCAGAACTGAGTCACTGCTCAAATGCATGTGTGTGTGTGTGTATGTCTGTGTGTGTGAGAGAAAGAGAGAGTTTTGGACTTTCAAATTCTGTTCTTGCATGACCTTCAAAGGTCTGCATAAAATATCTTATGTCTATTATGATTTACCTTAGTCATTGGCACACTTGTATACTGGCAGTCATCAACTTAAGTGTGTGTGTATGTGCTTGTGTGTGTGCGCACACATACAATTGTGTCCCTGTGTCTGTCCAGCTCTGTCATTTCCTCTGAGGATGACATTCAGAGAGGACACATTATTAGCCGACATCATCAAGTAGCACCAGTTCACTATATAAATAGCTGCGGTCACTCGCTGAGTCCCACCCACATATTGTGCCCCATTGTGTGTCCTTCTAACAGGAAAATGTCAAGTGGTGTGTGACATTATCAATATGACTACAGCTCTGACACACAGTTTTTCTTCATTGCATTTTCACCTGCAGAGGGCACACACTGTTCTACTCAGAAATACGTTTTCAAGCTGATCTCCACATATTATTAATTTTTAATGAATTTCTTTTCGAATGAACTGCACCTTAGTGTAACAATAATGTGTTTATAGCTTAGCTAGTGAGAGAATGCCCTGAACTAATTTGTGCATGCACAATAATCACTATATTGGGCCCTTAGTCGCAGATAGTGTCAGTTGCCCTGATTCGGATGATTCAGACTTTGTAGAGGCAGTTCAGACAGCATGTCACTTCAAGTGCTGAAAACCTGCCTGATCGGAAGAATTTAAGCAGTTGTTTAGAGAGGGATGCCAATCAAGACTAGTCGTAATGTGTTGGAATAATGGAACCACTTTCATAAAAATCTTAATTTGACCGTGTCTCCATTAAGTCCTCATCACATACTAGTAAAGGTGAAGACTGAGTGACAGCTGTCTGGAAGGGAGGGTAAATACACATCACATACACATCAGTAAAATGGGGTTTGACAGTAGTGGGAAGAGGTCAGACAGTACATAGAAACTCTCTGCTTCCATCACCAGAGGTGGATGCTCCTGGAGGCCATGTTTGATGGTGCCATGTCACCGGTGGAGTGAAGTCATATTCACAGCGGCAACAGCGGCGCTTGTCCTGAGGTGATATGTGTCAGGCTGCTGGATTTGATTTGATTTGTTTTGAACAAAAAGAAATAAACATATTAAAATATCCGTACAGATCCATATCTGTACCCAGGGAATAACATATGAGAGGATTAACCCCTGTTGTTGCCCAATGGTGTAGCAAGTAGAGACCAGACAGAGCAAGCAAGGTATTTGCTATGTTTCCGGCCCTGCTCAGTAGAGTTTTTGGAATTGGAAGAAACAAATAGCTCAACTATAAAGTACAGGGGAGAAGAACTACGACAGGAGCAGAATGACATTTAGAAATGTTGTCTTTATTGAGAATGTAAAGAAAAGCAGAGAAACACCCATTTCAGCGAGCTGACCTTAAATCAGACAAATCAAATTCCATTTTTACTTTACAAAACTTTAGAGCTTGGTTCTAGAAATACTTTACGTCATTATAAAATAAACTGCCTCAGTACATTGGTGATACATTATCAAACTACCAGAACAACCTTATCTGGTATGAATCCTGCCTCTGTGGATTTATTCTGTCAGGTAGGCAGATTTTGTTTCTGAAAATCAAAACATCCAAGTATCAAGTATATTTCCTCAGGGTCATTGACATACCAGATCCCTTATGTTTGGGAAGGCAGCCTCAGTTACTCATCCGAAGTTACACTTAATATAATAATCATTACCCTGCATGACCTTCTCCACTATCAAATAACCTCATGACAAGTAGACAGTACCGTACATTATCACAACAGTAAGTTCTGCAAAGCATTTTTACATTTGACTAACGTACAGGTTTAAATCATCTAGACGGTTGAAAAGAGTAGAAGGGTAGTGAAATAGTGGTGCAGGTATATATAATATGTGCTTACTGTCATGAACCTAGCAGTCCTCTAGGAAAATGATATGTGGCTCAGCAGTTGTATTCTACTCATGCACAAGCGTAAATATGACTTTTCAGTTCCCATCTGTAAGACTCCAGACACCTCACATCGTGATATTATGTGATATGCATTGCCAAGGCTATCCATAACAAATGATATCTAAGTCATAGTCTGTTATACCCTGGGAGATAAATCAGCAAACACAATGCCTCTCTCTGATAAAGAAGAAAAAGAAGAAGAAAAAGAGGAAAAAAATCTTCACCTTGTTTTCAGGTGATAAAACATCTGTGCAACCTTTATGTGGCTGTGATATTATCATTGCACCCTTTTGGTAAAGGTAGTTTCTGTCTTATTATAGAACTCAGAGCCCTTGCACAAATGAAAGAAGGATGTTTTGCTTTAAAGTGCTCCTAGAATACATTATTCTGTTGTGGCGTCTTTGCTTTGAAGATTAAATTAGAAATTTGTCTTCAGTAAAAGCATGTTTTTGAAACCTTGGTTATTTTGGTTGTTGAAGCAAATAATTGCCCAGGTGAGTATTGGAAGTGTTACAGACATGTCAGACTATTATACCATATATAATATTAAAACCGTCAAAGATGATGATAATGGTAATAAGAGCTAAAGCTTGTGAGGTAAGGTTAGTTAGAGGAGGAAGGTTACAACTTCAGCTGAAGAGGAGAACAGTGCTATAGATTTAGCATATTACAGGGTATACAATTCTCTCTAAATATATAACAATCAATCACTCCTCTCTACAAGCCACTCCCACTCCCTTCCAAGTCGTCCACCATGACTGAGCGTTTGCGCAGCACAGAGTTGCCCTTGCTGTTCCTCCTGGCCTGCAGGGGCAGCTTGGTCTGGCAAGGGGCACGGTACTGAGGCAGGCCAGTCTTGGTGGTATCCAGCTCCTCCGGGTCATCCTGCTGGGCCCTGAGGGCAGCGATCACGTCCTTGTCTGAGGGACTGAGGGTCAGACAGCCACAGGGACGAACGCCATCACCCGTCTCTCCAGCTTCCTCTGCCTCATCCTCCACTGTCATAAAGGCATCACCCCACAGGCTCTCACAAAGATCCCTGCCATGCTGGTACATCTGCACGCACAAAGGCAAGTGTGCAGATACATACGTGACCACACAAGCACACACAAAAAAATATTTATTTGCATGTTGGCAAGGTTTGCAAAAGTAGAGGAGCTGCACCTCTACTTGCACCAGAGACATTCATTAGAATTGGAACTATTGATTTTGCAACAATATGGCCTTTCAGGGCAGAGCTAGCCTTGAAAACAAGCACTAGAAGGGGCTTTCGGCACCTGGCAGCTGCTGTTGGCAACCGCCTTTGTCTCCCTCTCTTGCCCACCTCACCTCATCTCCGCCAGCCTTTGGAGCCCATTACTAGAGATGACCTTGAGAAGCTCACACTTGTATCTGAAAGACTACATCTCTGGGATCCACGCCGTAACAGACTATGTGATGCCTATCTGTCGCTATTTGTTGGAATAATTATTCTCTCAAGCCTCAGAGAATAGAACGGCTGAGATAAACTCATAGACCAACACCTCTTTCATTATTATCTGACAGTAAAAACCCTAGGACTAATAGCACTAATAGTCTTTAGAAAGTAAAGGCTGTTATACTATGAGGAAAAACACCCGTCACTGCTGACATTCTGTATAAAGCTTCATGGTTCCTGGAGCATGCAAAATTACACTCTCTAATAAGAAATGTTTGCGGATTAGGAGGGATATTGCATAACAGTGCAAAACACCACAATTCAGCAGAAGTTTAAGCTGAGCAAAACCCTTCATGGAGTGTATGGCATACATTCTTAGAAATAGTAGAGAAAGCTCATTAGTAACGTGGCGGTGACACACACCATGATTCTGTGTTTAAGCTCCTATTCTCTCTCTGGTGAGTGACTCACAGCCGCTCATTAAGAAGTGCTGCCGAGGCACCATCTCTGTCTACCGTAGCTCATTCTGCTCCCTGCCTAGTTTGCACCTAACTTTCACATTATTTCCCCCATTCTATTTCTTTTTGTCTTTCTGTCTTTTCCTAATTGGTTATTCTCGCTCTTTCCATATCTCTCTTATTCTCCCTATTTCTCTG
>OOFE01036363.1:0-10946 GCA_900323365.1 Monocentris japonica | reverse complement strand
ACGATGTGCAAGATGTAGCCAAGTTCATGACGTTTTCACAGTATGATATTATGACAAGATAAAAAATCATATAAAAGCTTTGGAAACTGAACTGATATCAGAAAGATATTTAGTTCCTGATTTCACAAAGCAATGTAGGTAGCAGTTCTGAACGACTACAGACGTTGTCTCAACTTTTATTTTGCCGCTCTATTTACACAGGATTTCATGTTGGTGCAGGCGGTCATCTGTTCAACCTCAACTTGTGTTATGTGTGTTGGTTTGTATCTGTGTGCTTTATGCATCAAAATGGGCCGGTGTAGATGTAAGTACAGGTCTTTGTACAGGGGGTTGGTAGCATCCAAAACTAGCAGAGTAGTATGTATAGACAGCCAACATTAACTGTACCTTGGTCTCACAAAAAAACACAGACAAGTGGTGGCCACCAGACGTCTATTAAAAAGAGCTTTAGTAAATGGTCAGCTATCCAAGCTTTCTGCACAGTTAAACAGACTTGATGAGGCCTGAACATGCTGTCCACAATCATAACAAAGTGGATCGAGAAGATGGTATAAATCAAGTCTAGTCAAGTGGACTTTACACTGTGTGTGCAGAGGGACTGCTGTGCTTGCAGATGATCACAGATTCATGCTGCGCTCATCCTGTAAAAATTGTATCAACAAATGTTCTTATGTATTCAGTCGTGCATTGTAAAGAAATCCCTGAGCATCACCAACACTTGGCCTCGTCTGAAAAAATGGATGAACGGGGCTGAATGAGGGATGGATTGAAAACTTTGAAATTAAATAAACATGCAGGAGTAACTTTTCAATGTACTGTATCTGCACCCATCTCCTCTTCAAATGTCCTTGGGATGTCATACAGCTCTGCTTTTTGCAGACGCTGCAGAGGGGATAAGCTGTGACACACTTCACACTCCTCTTGAGGGCAGTATAGTTGCAAATTCAATGGCTAGGCCGGTGTTTTGAACAATGTGCTATCAGTTGTCATATTTTTGTTATCTCACACCCACATGGCACATTTGCACATATTAGAATTTGCTTTCAAAAGATGACGAGGTGTCCTTATTTGCCTCTACATATCCTGTCATCAGTTCTTCATTGACATTGAGGGTGCATGAGAAATTGGCCCACCCACCAAGCGGCTAATTCCACAAACCCCAAGTCACGCTGACTGAGTGTATCAGAGGATCAAAGGAACGAAGAGGAAGCGGGAGAGTGACTCATCGTCACAACCACCTCTAAGAGTTCATGTCATTTCCCATTCACAGCATCATTCTCAACAGCATTAGCCCATTTGTGAATGTTGAGCTACCCGTTCCTATTAATCCACCCCACAATAGGAGGGCAAGGGCGCCTGTCTTAATTCTCTCTCTCATTCTCTGCCTCTGCCCCTACAAACTGAGAGGATTAATGCAGTGGTTGCAGTATTAGCCTGGCACGAGCAGTGTGAGCACAGTGAAGGTTCACCCCAAACCAACCCAGAGAAAGGTGAAAAAAAAAGAGAAGGAGAAAAGAAAAAGGCCAGTCAGTCAGTTTTATTGTTTGTAAAGACAAGAAAATGGGAAAGCTCAAAGGATGCATTTGCTCACTGACAGTGGAGAGAGACAAGAAGACACTACTAGCCAAGGGGATCAATTTTCTCCCCTTAGGGCTTGCGAGGTGTCCCTTGCTAAATGCACAGAGATTGTTAGAGTGGAAGGGCGGAATAGCTATATTGTAGCATCTGAAAAAGGGCTAGATGAAAGGGACCTGTGTGGCTTAAGGCTGGATATATACGCCCTGAAAGCAGAGAAGGAGATGACATAAGCAGGGGCTTAATTCGTGCTAGATGCAGCCGGAACAAGATCCGACACCTCTCAGCTCGTTCAGGGTACCTGTCTGCCAGTGTCCGCCGCATCTTGTGGAAATGAGAATAATCATATTCAAAAAAATCTTTTAGACAGCCTAACTGTCAGATACTCCCTTTTCCCCTCCTCTCAAAGCTCCTCGCAGATCACAGGCCTACCAATTGTCTGTGTATACTGCGGTACGCTCATAGAATGCTCACTGATTTACTCTGAAAAAGGTCTCACATTAGCTGGATGGGTCAATAATGTAATGGTTACGTAAACAACGTCTCTAGCAAAGGTTGCTTCATGAGTATTGTCCGCAACAATATATTAAATTCAAACAGCATGTCAGCCTAGACATGGCTAGAACTCCCTTTCATTGGGAGTCTTAATTTGCAGGCTCCTTTCAACGTACGTGCGATCCAGAAGGCCTGATTTGAGCTGGCATGCCCTTTTCTTCCACGGCAGCCGAGCACAAGCACAGCATTGTGTCTAAAATAACACCAAATTGGTACATTGCTACAACCAAAACTGCCCTGCCTATGCAAGGGGCACCAGGCGTAAGCTTTGAGAGAGTAATCTGTGACATGGAGCATCAGTGTGGAGCGTTATCCACAAAAGGACATCCCTTTGTTCAGCACCAGTTTCATGAGTTGGCTTGCGTTCTGAGAGCTACGCTCTACTTCCTGTCCCTGCGGATCATGTCCCTCCACATATTCTGGCACCATCTGATTTATAAGTAAATTAAAGAAGACTGGTGTCATTTAGTGTTATAGTCCATTTACTTCTGTCTACGTCTCGTTTACATTCCCCCAATCATTTTGCAATGCATGCCTTATGTAATTACATTTTATAACATTTACTCATTTTTCATCTTTTTTTTAAAAGACGAACTTCATGGTGTCAAACCTAGCTTGAAATTAACTGCTGTGGTTAACAAAGACGCCTTCCGCATAAGAAGACATGGATGTGACAATAAAGTTTGTACGGCGTGGAGAGACTTACATTTCTTCCTGTGTGTGTCAGATGATTGACAGTAAGCAGAGCGTAATGTGATGCACACACTGATATGAAAACACTCAACTCAGGCACAATGAAATAACGATAAAACAGAAATTCTGACAAAACCACAGTAAGGATTCGTGTTAACTGTGATGGATAATTTTGCTTAGGCAATTTCACGTCTGTGGAAGTTGTTTTTCATACTGTACAAAAATGAACAGCAGCGAATGGCTTCTTCTGAAGGCAGGAAAACAAACTACGCTGACTGTGTGCAGACACCACTAGGAATAATGTGAAGGAGAGGGGCCACCTAGACAATTGGCACAAACTAAAAAAAACACTGGTATTATCCTTTACGTGCTGGACATAAGGTGTACTGCAGATCTAAGGGTATAACAAGAACAAGAAGGTGTGCTTGTGGACAGCGATTATTTGGCTTTGTGTATGAACATTTCCACGCTTTAACTGGTCCAGTATGCATGCCAAATGTTTGTATAAACTAAATACAAGCTGATTTGCTGATGAAACATGTTTGATTGCATACATTTACAATGTTTTCCATACAAATGTCTGTGGACCTTGATAAATAAATCCCACTGCAGCTGTTTTGTGTATGTATATCTCTAGATGGAGTGTGCTGTACTGCATCACTCTAATATACTGTGGTGCTTTATCTCCAGACTTATTATTATAATGGAATGGAAGGAATGGCAGTTTATTACAAGCAAGTTATAAATATTATGAAAGTCTATAAAGAAGATTGACTACAGTGCATTTTATTGCACCTTAACTAAAATGTTTTCATCATGAGCACAAGTACCTTTAATTAGCTTATTATGCTAAGCATTTTGCAATTGAAATGGAGTGTCTGGTGTAAACACTCGCTGAATTTCAAGTACAACAGACGTGAGAAGTGACAAGCGATTATAATGCATGGTATAGACGCGAGAGTGAAAATGCTACCTGCATCCTGGGATCAGCTTACCAAAATAAAGGTTGCTTCTGGTCTAAACCTTGAGTGAGCTCTAAATATCATGGAGGTCGATGGAAACTGCAATGCATTTTAGAAATCACAGACTAAAAACGCCGCCATCAAGAGTGCCACTTGACCTGATGAGCTTGTTTTAAGAGGTTCCACAATAAATAGATGCAGGGGTGCAGAGGGCTCTAAGCTAAGCTATAGCTCAAAAGCTATGCATGCTACCAAAACGCAGAGCAAGGTGTCATTAAAAATGTCATGACTGCGCTCAGTTGTGTGAGTAGTTACATCGCAATGACTGTAACGTGACAGAGGGAGATTTTAATTCTAACATCAAAAAAGAATATGTGCTTGTCGAAAGCCTCAGTGGCAGTAAAACAATTATCAATGAGCCTCCGCAGAGTTCCTATGACTTCAGAGTTATATAATAAAAGAACAAAGCAGTCCATTAACTGCAATGTATATTTTAGAACTCTGAGACTTCAAATGTTGCTGTGATGAACATCTGTAGCATTGCCAAACTTTTTTTTGTCATTTGAATTAAGTTGCTATTGTAAATGTAGCCTGTATTAATTAGCGTTGTTTACTGCAGTATATAGTGAAACTGGCACACCGCACCAGTGGGAAGCTCCCAGTGACCTGACTCAACTTGCCTGACCAAATAAGGGTTAAAACAAACACACATTTTGACAGATGAGTTATCCAAAGTTGCCCGTTGGCTTCTAGAAAAGGTCGGCTTTTGACTACTTCCTTCTATAAGAGAAAGTTGGGCGTGCGGCATTCGATCGACTCCGGTAATGCTAGAGAAGTGAGGCGCCGAGAGCAGGAGGGACTAACATTTGGCATTTCAAAAGCATCTGGAAGCGAGTGGGTATTTATTCAGACCAACGCAGTAGAAAACAGCACAGATGTTTCAAACCGAGTCAACCGTAGGCCGGTTGAAACGGATAAGCATCAACGTAACCTTGAGGAGACGGCAAATGTAACTAACTCTCAGCTAAATACTGTGGTACTGGAGAAAGACAATTGAGTCACGCCCACTTGCATTTAGGCTGCCCAGGTATAGAACGTGCAGCAACCCCTGCAGCATGTTGCGCAGTATTGTTTGCCTCTCAAGACAAAATGTTCTACTTAACTAGCATAGAGGACTGGAACTCTATATCAACCCGTGGCCTTCTGAGAGCTGACATGTCACATCAACATGTTTGAATCTTACAAATGTGCCCGACTCCTCTGAAACAATAAGTCTTGTCATATTATATAAGATAATGAATACTAAGAGCTGTATCACACCCACTCGATGCATAGCAAATGAAATGACTTAGAGCTGCGGCATCCGCCTGCAAGGAAACAGAGAGGGATCATTACATCAATCCGAGTCTGCGGGAAGACAGATTGTTGGTGTCAGCTCTGGAAATCTGTCAGCACGCGACAGGGAACAGCTCGGCCCCAGCCAAGAGAGCCTTGGGAACCCAGTGGGAGAGGGAGAGGGGAAAATCTATTTGTTTGTGTTGTTCCCCTTGGGTTGGACCAGCGTCACATCCAGGAGAGGTGCTGCTAGGGGTCGTACAAGTCAGCACTAAGCGGGCCAAGACCTTCGATCCCATACCATATCTGTTGCGTGAGTTAAATAGCTTTTTTTCGTGGAAGATCGTCTTTTCTTTTCTGTCCAGATGCTCTGCAGGTGGATAAGCTGAAACCAGACAGTGATCATTTCAGGGAGGTATATTTAATCTTTCAAATCTGAGGAAGCCTCTAAGCAGCGGCGACGTACTAATGCTTTCTCAGTAGGAAAGATATGTTAAATGAACTCCCTTGAAAAGTAAAGAACATTCACCTCCTTCCGCTCCTTTGCATTCCAGCATATGGCTCTGCTTTTTATTCATTTATCACACAGGGCTTCAAGCCCCCAGGAAACGAATTGCATTACACTTTCCTCTCAATTATACTATCTAACGTCTCCTGATGTGAGTTTGCAGAGAAATCTTGTGGATGGTTGTGTGATGCGTGTGTGTGTACGTGCACAACAGCCACAGTTTCTCACAGGGCTGTGCAGGCCTTTTGTGAAGTGAAATTTGATTTAGGGAAATCTCACCTGGCACATCCTGTAGTTGCATGATCATATGCCAGTTTAGCCAGTTAAATCTTGACAGAACACTTAACCCCTGATTTTTAAGTAATAATTTGCAACATTTTCCTGTAAATAAATGTCCATGCTTTGCTACTCTCTATTGCTAATTCATACAACACAATAGTGATTCAACTATACCCAGTTCATGAAGGCTTTAACATTTGCTGTAGGTCTGGTCTGGTAGGTCCTTCCTGGGAAAAACTCTTTGGTGCACAGGAAGTGATGTGTTTCATGTTTCCGACAGCAGCAACAGCGATTTCTTTTTGAATAAAGAGAAGAAGAACTGGATAGTTAGCATGAGCAGCGATAGCCACCATGGCTGAACAAAGAAAAAAGAGCGCCACCTACAGAAACTCAAACTCCATCAACAGAAAATCCAAGGAAAAAGATATCACAGTGCTGGACACACTGTTTGACTGGCAGGTGATCTCTGGGAAGTGCAGTGAAGAAACACCACAGCAATGAGCACTTAGCACTAAAGATGGAGACAAAATCAAGGATGTCTTGGATTATGGGCTGCATTCACAAGCAGATTTAGAGGACCAAAAGGGCGTAACTGGCATTTTGGGCAAAAATGAGATCTATGTGTTATGGTAAATGTGGAGAATTGGTAAATGTGTACATTTCCCTGTTAATGTAAGTGGAAAACACAAGGTTCTCTGAGTCCTGTTTTGTTGTGGGTACAGCAAACCACGTGGCCAAAATACCTCTGCGGATTGATTTCTGTAGTAAACTGAGATCTAAGAGACTAGGAGATTCATTCATTCATTCAACACTATGACATCAGAAAATTGGCAAAGGCAGACCAGCATTTGGTTTGATGCATCACATTTTTCTCCAAACTGGTGTCATTGTGTGTCTCTTTACTGTTGGTAGGCAGGTAGAACATTGCCGTGTTGACAGCCTATGTATTCAACATAGATGTAGTTTGGCCAATAAGTTGATGCCTGATTGATTTCATATTTTAGTCCAATAGTGGACGCAGTAGCCTACACAACTCATTTCTATCCATGTGTAAAAAGATGTTGATGTCAAAACATGCTTGCCTCTAAATTAAATTATGTGAATGTGATTGTAAAGACTAACATAACAAATACTTTTCAGTTGATATCACTGTGAGAGAGCCTCGCTACTGTGACTAGCGTTTTCCACCCACATTAACCAGGAATTGTACACATTTACCAGCTCTACCTTGGGAAATGTGCACATTTACCACGTTCCCACATTTACCGTAACATTTATATATATACAGTATATATATAGTAAATGTCAAGTAAAATCTCTTGACGAGGTCTATTTAGTAGTCTAAGTATATCTTTATTTGTGTATTTGTGAATATATATATATCTATGGTGTTCTTAAGCACGAACCTATCACGGTGTGCATCACACCAATTTGTAGGTAGCTATGCAGCCTGCAAATAAAAATAATAAGCACGTTTCATAATCACATAAAAAATAATCAAAGAGAAAGTGAGAGAGAGAAGTAGGAGAGAGCGAAGGAGGGGGGTATGACCTAAAACAGTCAAAAACTGTTAATCAGAGCATCTACAATTTCATTGCATCTTTGCAATGTGACTCATGGAGTCAGACATTCGAAGCTCACCTGTCATGTATAACTGCATTATACCCCATATGGGTTAACTTTTTTATACCGACTGTACAAAAGGCTAAAAATCATTAAAAAATAAGCCAGCTAAAAATGGAAAGGAAAATAAAGGATGATAACACAGTGGTGTTCGCATGTTTTTCTGGTAATGAGGACATGGACCCTCAAGTCATGGTGCTCTGTCCTTATTAACAGCTATTCATGTCCTTATTTCACTCTCAGCCAACTGACAACTTTACAGTCGAACATCTCCTTTGTAGAAATGTGAGATTGGGAATAGATTTGTTTGTTTCAATCGTTATTTTGGTTCTCTTTCCTCCAAGCTGACAAGGTACAACCGGGCTGCTCCAGTGTAAGCAGACAGCCCCCTTAAGATACACACACATCACGCATTGGGTTTAGACTCATAAATTGGTTTGGTGATATACAGTATTTGCCTTTTATTAATTAAATCGGCCAGTAATATTGGCCAGACATACCAGGATATACAACATTTTGTTCAACAATTCCCTTAGTTAGAATAGAAATTTGCTACCATAACACTTTGGTGTTAACAGGTGCAGGTTTTAAAGTCAATGAAGTTTCACTCACTCCAATCAGCTTCAGGGGCGGCAATCTGCAAAACATTCAGTGAAACCTGCCTCGCCCTGCCTTAAGGAGCTGCCAACCCGCCTAGAAGAATTTCATTACCTTGGGTTTCAATGGAGAGTTTTACTGTCCCTTGGTGATTGAAATGCCGTTTCAGAGGCTTTTCTACTTTGACAGGGATAAAATTCTGGGGGAAAACACTGAATACGTGTATTTATCGGAATGAAACTGGTCAAATTTAAAGACCCAGATAGCTATTGGCCTTCAAAAACCCATATCTGTTTAACCCTAATACCCACACATACGTGCTAACAAAAACCCACGCACAGCAGCTGACACACATATATTCCCTGCTAGTTGACGGCAAGTCTCCTGTCTGCCCTGGATAACAGTGTGTGTGATATTCAGGCTAATCACATGGCGTGTGTCTGAGTGCCTGAGGGCCTGTCGACCTTGGGAAGCGAGCTACGGAAGCACACTGCCGCCGCCGACTCCACTGAACCTAATCGAGGCAGAGGGAAATGGTCTTTAGAGGGCTAGCCGACCAGCTGCTGCTGAATAACACACAAACAGGATATATAGCAATAAAGACACACAGAGCCGCTTTATCCACAACCTGTCATGAGCAGAGCTTTAACTACTACCCTAAGGTGCCGTAGATGCAGCGTGATCAGTGGAGGAAAATAGAGAGGCTTTTCAAATTGCCTTTTTGACAGCTTTTTTTTTGTAGCCATACCAAAACCTCAGAGATGATAGAGTGTCCTTTTTGTTTTTACCGCGGTCCGTAGTTCATCTCAAAATAGCGATGCTGGCACTTTTGAAGCCTTGTATTGTTGCATAGCAGGTGAATATGTTCACTTGTTATACCTTTTTTGTGTTAGTTATCTTAGATTTAGAAGCAAACGTGGATCACTATGTGGATAAAATGGGTTTGTGAGTGGAGAAATAGTATTTACTCTGTGAGAGTCATTGGGAAACCCAACCAAGGCAATTTGTTGGATTCACAAAGAGAGCAGCAGAGAAAAAAAAATCAGAGAATGTGCATTACTGCGGCATTAGAGAGCACATTTTCTGTATAGCACGTCACAGTGAAATAACTTTGGCTTGATCATTAAACAAAGCCTTAAATGGTACATGAGTAGATGAGATTTTCCACGATGTTGGCCATTCATGGTTTATTCATGTTGACATGTATCACGCTGAAATCAAGCTACTTTGATGCATGCAGAGGCCTTCTAGATAAAACATAAGAACTAATGGAATATAATCTGCCTCTGCTAGCTGCAATGCTGCTCCGCTCTCCCCATTAGAATAAAGCAATTGGCGCATAATGGGCCGTGCTGGAGCCAACAGCATTAGGAAAAATTTGATTCCTATCTGGGACTGTGCTTTTACACATCGATCATCCTCTATCCACATTCGCACCGTCCTGCTAGGCAACCGTTGCTCTTTTCAACTCACTAGCTTCATTTTATGGTCTAGTTACTGCAATGTCCGTGTATTTCTACTGAGGACTCAAGCAGCATTTATTTGAATACTCAGATAAAGGTTAATAAGTTTAAAAAAAAAAACATTTGCAATCTCAAGGCAATGATGAGGCAGGCAAAAGAAAAAGGGTCCTGGTTAAGAGTATGCATGGTCGTTATCATGTGTTAGCTTTCATGTGACAATTGATTTGTCCTTTATAAAATCCACTGTACTTTGTGTGAAATGATGGCATAACCATCACACATTGCTTGTCTAATTTGCTGCACTGTAAAGATCACGTGAACCAACATTCATCTCAATTACCAACATTTTCTTTCAAAATTTGAACAGAAATAAGGAAATAAGGAAAGGAAATGGAGGTGACAGGCTCTATGCGATGGCCCACAGGGAAAAAGGAAGCAGGGGAGGCCAAAGAGCAACTTCGGGTGGAAACCTCTTGGCAAGAGGCAAAGGAAATTGGCCAGATGACTTACACAGCGTGAAGTCCATGTAGAATGCCCAACGACCCAGTAAAGCCAAGAGGATAGAGTCAGGTCTATCAAACTGTGGAAGTAAGAATCGCCAACCCCTTATAGCCAGGGGTATACATTTGCTTCCTACAGATGACCATCTCCGGAGCCATTTTTTTTATCCACCATCACATTTTCGACAATTCATACAACCCAAACAGGTGTTGTAGGAAGTCCCTTTACATTTTACCCTACTTCATACTTTGCAATGACCAACGATTTGTGAGGGACTAAAAGATCCTGAGGTATGAGGCATGAACAGGATGCCTCATCCAGTAGCACCAGCTATATCAGCTGAGATTCATAGCTGAATATGAAAAATGAACCTTAAATTTTCCCATAATTAATTTTCCGCTTAAGAATGTGTACTCAATTTTGGACCATGCCAACTGGATAGACAAATGAGTCCAATCTATTTAAATTAAATGGGCTCAATGGTGGGGGTGGAGTCTGTGCCATATGGCATTTGGGGATAGACATACACACAGTGCACAAAGCACACAGCCTCAGTAGGCACACAGCTGTCTAAGTAGGAAGAGAGAGAGAGAGATACCTGGCTGCTTTCCAAAAGGCTGCATGGATATGCTCCATATGCATGTGTGTGCATGGGTGGGTCTCCGATGTTTGGGTGTGTCTCAGATGTTTGGGTGGGTGGGTCTCAGATGTTTGGGTGGGTGGGTCTCAGATGTTTGGGTGTGTGGGTCTCAGATGTTTGGGTGGGTGGGTCTCAGATGTTTGGGTGAGTCTCAGATGTTTGGGTGAGTCTCAGATGTTTGGGTGGGTGGGTCTCAGATGTTTGGGTGGGTGAAT
>OOFE01036360.1:0-17779 GCA_900323365.1 Monocentris japonica | reverse complement strand
AACAAGCATCTAAGAGCAGAACCAGCGCTAAGGTAAAAGTGCAATAAATTAGCTACCTACTTTTTATTTAGACAAATGAGACAAATAAGTGAAACAAATAAACAAGAGCTAAGACAAATAAGTGAAGCAAATAAACAAGTGCTAAAAGGAAGGGTCAGGGTAGTGTTTCTTGAAGAGGTGGGTTTTCAGCCTGTGGCGAAAGATGGGCAGCGACTCTGCTGTCCTGACATCAGTGGGGAGTTCATTCCACCACTGTGGGGCCAGGACAGAGAAGAGTCGTGACCGTGTAGATCGGCCTCAGGGGCCTCTGAGTGATGGGGCAACCAGTTGCCTCGAGGCAGCAGAGCGAAGTGCTTGGGTGGGGGTGTAAGGCACCAGCAAGGAGGGAGTTGCAGTAGTCCAGGCGGGAGATGACAAGAGCCTGGATGAGCACCTGCGCCATCTCATCAGTGAGGAAGGGATGAATCCTCCTGATGTTGTAGAGTAGGAATCTGCAGGAGCATGTCACTGATGCAATGTTTGCCAAGAATGACAGTTGGTCGTCCAGGGTCACACCCAGATTCCTCGCAGTCCGAGTTGATGTCACCACAGCATTGTCAATGGTAATGGCCAGGTCTTGGTACGGACAACCCTTCCCTGGGAAGAACACCAGCTCAGTCTTGTCCAGGTTGAGCTGCAAGGTGGTGCATCGACATCCACTCTGAGATGTCTGGCAAGCACGCAGCAATGCGTGCCTCCACTTATGTGTCAGAGGGGGGAAATGACACGATCAGCTCAGTGTCATCGGCATAGCAGTGGAACTGGGACACCCCTCCAAATAATTGAAATGAACCTTGCGGAACCCCAGTGGTCAGCCTGGGTGGTTCCAACACAGACCCTCTCAGCGTCACCTGGTAGGAGCGACTCGTCAGGTAGGATGCAAACAGGCAGAGTGCAGAGCCTGAGTCACCCATCCCCACCCATCCCAGACACCATATTCACAACCCATCTGCTTATTCTGGTGACACTCTTAAGGCATACAAAAGTACAGATGCATTTTGATATTTAACTTCAGGGTGGGTGAACTATGCCAAAGCTTCATCTTCAAGAGAAAAAGTTGTTCCTGTTTATCAGGCAGGTACGTTTATAAATGGTTGCTACTATGTCATGTCTCTATCAGTGGGCAAAGGATGGAATTTCACCCCCTCCATATCAACACAATTACTACAACTGACTGCACATGCATATGCCGGGCATTTTATTTGGTAAAGTACAATATTTAAAATAGCCATCGTAAGCACACTCTCACTAGCTGTGAAGGTCTCTGGGAGTCAAGCTGGGGGTCAGTATAAAGGCGTTGCTTTCCTGCATTAGTGGGAAAAAGAGATGTTTTTTCCTCTCTCTCCATCCTCTCTCGGATGGCGGAACGTGTTGGCGTTTTTGTGTCTAGTGTTTTCAGAAAGCTCCGTTTTCGGGGGTTGAAAACGCTGGCGTAGTGTGGACGGAAGACCAAAACGGAGAGATAAGTATGCATTTTCAAATTTAAACTGCTTTGTGGACGTAGCCTTAGCTCAAAAACAAATCATATTCAAAGGGTAATATAACCTGAATACAGCCATTTTACTATCCTAAAACTGTTTGGTCCTGGTCCTGGTAGCGAGCAGGGTCAGAGTATCTCGGGTGCACCCGTGTAGATCCTTGCTGCGAGTTTGTATGGAAAACCAGTGGACGCTGGATGGCGCGGACGGTAGTAGCTTTAGGTCTATTTTTTTTGTTAACAACTGTCTGGGATGCAAACACGTTTGTTTGGTCACACCTTGATTAACGTTTTGGAAGACGCCATATGAATTTTGTTTTTGTTGAACCTCTACCATTGCATTTGTCTAGGAGAGGCTTTGTAAATAGCCGTGAGTGTTAGGTAAGGACATTTTGGCACCCTCACGTGCTTCGGGGGAGGAGACACGTTTGTCTATAAGACAACATTGAGGGCTCAACAGCCCTCGAGCCAATTAAGGCACCTTGTGAAACTAATTACCGTCGTTATGGCCGCTTACGCAAACGTTTTTAAAAAAAAAAATATAAAGTCAGCAGACAGCAACTGAGCTAAATGAAGGAGATTTGCTAGGAGAAATTGAATGTCCAAACACTGAAACGAGGTGAGTAAGGAGCTCTTAGCTGAACCAGAACATAATCTTACATGAGCTACATAAGCTAGCAAAGCCCCTGCGTCTGATATCGTTTGACACCAAAATTTCCAAAGCTGCTTATGTCCGCAAAATTTCTTGGGACAAATGGAGCATTGAATGATGACTGACAAGATATTTGCTGACTGTGATAAATTATTAGACAGTAGGCCACCAAACCATCGACGTAGAGGCACCATTGATGTCTTTTTGTCCTGTTAGAGAGGAGAAGCTTGGTTCCTATGGTGCAACCATAGGATAATGCAGGTCATTCCTGTCTGTAGCTGCTGCCAGGAAATGAGCCTTCTCACTCTAGGCTTCGACTGATATTGTTTTTTTAAAGCCAATACTGATATCAGTATTTTTGGGATTGAAACTGCTGATAGATACCAGTCAGCCATATATCAGAGGTGGATGACACTGCCTGGCCCATATCTGATTTTTAATCAAAGGTCAATATCAGCCTGATATATCAATCCCACTTCTCACTGCCTCGGAGGAGATCTCAGTGGAAACAATGAATTGCGGGGTCATTTCCTTGCTGCCCCCATACTCCTCTCTATTGCCACTCTGCCACATAGTTCAGAGTCAGACCAGACCCCCTCCCTGTGTCTCTCTGCTGACCACTCTGGAGTGTGGGCCCAGATGTTTCCTGAGGGAAGAAGCTGGTGGTGGCTTCCTTTGAGGTCACCTGGGTGGTGGTGTAGCGATCATTTGGTGGGCTGGCTTCTTTCTAATCCCCCTACGCCACCATCACACCCCTGAACGTAAAGGAGCGACTCGATCTTTGCTCTGATTCCATCCCCTGTCCAATGAGGCAACAGTTGGTCAGTCAGTCTGTCACACAAAGTGATTGGGCTAGCCCACCTGCAATCATACGGTATCTCTCTGTAAAAGAACTGCTTTATTTTGTTAGTCCATTGTTATTTAACCAGATTAATCCCACAAAGACGAAGAACCTCTTTGTCAAGGGAGATCTGGTTAAGAAAGCAGCATCACAACAAATATAAAGGTGAAATATTTTTTTGGCCTGCTTTTTGAGTTTGTCAACATATGTATTGTTGTGTTTCAGTAGACATAAGGCAGCTTGTACATTGTTTAAAGCGACTTGGAGGTTCTCAAAGGCTTTACCAAGGTTCACAGCAATACAGTAGACATTAGCGTTTGGCACATTTTGGCTAAGAATATAAGCATCAAAGGTAAATAAGAGAGGGCACTGTACTCTGTCAGAGAGATAGTGTACAAACCACCCCACTGCTTGCATTGAGGCTGCTATATTAAGCATTATTTGTAAAGAACGCCGCGATCAGCAGAATCAAAAGGCTTGGAAAGGTCAAGAATTAGAGAAACACAATGGCTTAATGTCTGCGGCAGCAGTAATATCATTTATGACACTCATTGTTGCCGTTGTTGCTTCCTGAAGCCTCATTGGTAGGGGGATAGAAGAGCATTTGAGTGCAGGAATTCCTTGAGCTGCTCACTAACCAGAGATCTCAATACTTTGGCCAGGACAGATAAGTAGATATAGGCCTGTAATTATTAAGGAGACTGGATGTCCCTCTTTTAATAGAGGATGAACACAAGCGGTTTTCCAAATCCTTGGGATTTAATTCGATTCCAGGGTCAGATTAAAAAGATAAATCAGAGGTTCTGCCAATTTTGGAAAACCCGGGTTGAGGTGATCTAGACCAGCAGGCTTTGTGAGGTCCAATGCTGAAAAAGGCCTTGGGAACCACACGCACTGTAGTATTAGGTTCGCCAACATGGGGTTGCACGGGACAGGTAGCGGAAACACAACCAAGTAAATAGAGAGAGGATACAAAGTATTCATTAAAGCGATTCAACATTTCAATCCCATTCTGTACAGCGGTCCAGTCCTTCAACACACACATTTAGCAGATAACTTTTTTTATCTGCATTTTCTGGGATCGTGTAGATTATCTGTGCCGACAGGTAAAATTCAGATTTGTCCTTCCTAATAAGAGAAGCATAATCTTTTCAAGCTTACCTAAAAAGAAGCCTGTAAAGTCAGAGGAGAAAGAATACAGCAGGTGATTTCACTGATTAGCACACCTTCAACCAGACAGGAAGGACTAATCAGTGAAATCACCTGCTGGATTCTTTGGTTGGAATGGAAATTGCCCACCCCTGCTTTACTTGATCCTTTTCCCCCCTCTGGTGGTGTAGCCTGTACATTGACTATATAAAGTCTGTGCTATGGATGAGTAAGTGCAGTGGGCTCTGTATTTGACTCCACCAAACTCAAACGCTCCAATGCAAAGTTGTGAATATCAGTAACAGGATCCACTTTTCTTTGTCCGTTATGAACCAGGTTCTTACGCAGATCTGGAATGTCCGGAAGCACAAGGGAAACAAATTTGAGGAATTGCACAAAAACTGGAAAAGTATGCAAAGGCATCATTATTAAGTTGTAATACACAGATGACGACATATTTTATGTAGCTGTAGGCGTATTATCATTTCATATATTGTGATATTTGTTGTTGTGAAGAATAATCTTCAGCTATAGGGTGAAATATCTTTCTGCGTCAATATGGAACCCCAAGACATTTTTGTTTGGGAAAAATGTGGAATTTCAAAATAGAAAATGTTCATGAATCTGTTGGCTGAATTCAGACAGGTTTCAGTAATCCCTTTTGTGTCCCAAATCAAACCTTTTTCTGAAAGGCTTCAGTTGAGGTTAGTATGCAGACAACACAGTAAGTTATTATTTAAAGTATATAAAAAGTTGCTGAAATAACAGTATTGGAACTTAATAACTTAATAATAATAATATAGTAACTTAATTAATTAACTAACTTGATTTGAAATGCTAAAATCCAGTCTTCAAAAAAGGCCTCGTCCATTTTGTTTGGAAATAGTAGTAGTAGGTAGGAGAAGGTGGCAGTAATGACAAAAATCAGATGCTCAGATCCTGTTTTAATGCACCATTTTATCCCCTGGAATGTCTTGGGTGAATAATATTCAGTGCTGGAGTCTTTCCACTGCCAGTCTTTCACAAATGGAAGACAAATATATTTCTTGGCGAGCCATTGTATTTTAGAGTGGGGTTCTTTTGATTGGTAATATACAGGGCTAATTAGCTTAAGAAAGTGATATAGTTTTTCTGCTGGACTCCTGCTCCCCTTAAACGTCAGCTCAGATTTCCCAGGTGCCTCGCTGTCTGCCAGAGGTAACAAAATAATGGCTCTGCTTGGAAGCCTATTTTTCAACGTCGTTTTTTTAGTGATTTTTAATAGATTACAATTATAGATATCGGTGCGCTCAAGGGAATCCTTGATTCTGAATAGGCTTTTTATGTTTTTCTTTTTTAGATTGTTTTTCATACACTGCTGTGCAAAGCGTCTGTGTTTTGGTGGAAGGAGTTCCACTCTATTCTGCATGCAGACTCACATGAGGGCTCAACCCAGGGCTAGATACCTCAAAAAAAAATTAACATTTGAACAAGCTTCATGGTTTCTACATCAGTTAACATCACAATTAATAGGCTTTGTAATGGTAATGGATTTAACATACTATGTAAGTAAAGATAATATGTGATGATAAACGGTCATTTTATCTGATGTCCGTCTAGCTCGACCCTCTGGGCTACACCTCCACCTGCTAAGGCTTTTAAAGTGATAGAGTATTAAACAAGGTGTAGTTTTCATTGCAGTCAGCCAGTGTTGTACTGGTTGATGTCAACATCAGCAATATTAGTGCAGCTGGATTTCCCTTGCCAATGTTGAGTTTAGTCTAGCAAAGCCTCCAAATCCTAAGCATTTTGAAGCAATCAGATCTTAATGAATGATAATTCATCAAAACAACTGCTCTATGCTTCAGTAGTTGCCCAAATCAATCTGGTTTTCTATGTATGAAAAGGTTGTCTTAACTTGGAGATGATCTATGAGTCCATTTATGAAAATACAGGAGGGCCATTTTGTGGTTTTAGAGTGTTTTTTTTTTTTTTGTTTTTTTTAAACCGTCTGCACTCACACGCAGTTATGGATTTCCACTTGCGGGCTTCTTGTTGTGTTCACTCAGTTTGCACCGCTTTAACAATAGAGTATATCACCCCAGGAATCCAACTGTGCTTTACAACTTTTTATGATGGCGATTGTAATGCTCTAAATCCCCAATGGACTTTTTACTTACTTAAACTTAAACTCCAAACATTTGATATTGACTGTTTTCTTTCTTTCTTTCTTTCTTTCTTTTTCTTTCTTTCTATCTATAAAAAACATGCTTGTCTGGCAATGGCAAATAGCTTTCTGTATGATAGCGCCTTTGTTCCAGGTTCCTGGTGAGTCCAATCTGTTTCACAGCGCCAGTATTTTGTGCCTGGTAATGAATGGCCTCCTGACAAACACAGGGGCGACAGCGTATTGTCTGCTGCTACAGAGCTGGGAAATCGCCCGGATGGCAGGCTTGGGCTATTTCTGCATTTTGGATCAGGGAGGCTGTTTGAGATAATGTTTGATTTTCATCCATCAATCGTTCTGCAAACAGCTCCTCGTTGGATAAGCGCCAGGGGGAAAATACACATGTGGATGTCAGTGGGTCTTTTTTTAACAAAGTAAAACAAAAAAAGAGAAGTGTTTAACTTACTTGGGCATATATTTGCAGACTTAACAAATATAACTGAAAATTTTACAAAATAAAAGGAATTTTGTGTTTTTTTTTTTTTTAAGAATAGGGTCAGGGCAAGAAGGCTAGTATAGATGCCAGAAGGATATGGTCTTTATTTTGACATTATACCGACTACAAGTCTGTACCCACTGAAGCTTTGGACCTTATATAGTTGCTTATATAAAGCTCTTGAACTTTTATGCTATCTTGAGAAGAAAGTGGGGGGCAGTACAACAACCACTGTGGGACTGCCAGTTGCTGCCAAAAAAAGAGAGAAATACGCTGCAATTAAGACCTCCACTTTTTCAGTACGAATGCATTTCTAAATTTAAAAAGCTAAGCTCCACTGCTTGTCTGCGCTAGTATGGATTTGATTGCATAAAAGTAGTGCTCGTAGGCTGTATTACACAGACTGTAGGGCTTTGGCGCTAGCTTAATGCCAGGTATTTGTTTTCCTTGGTGTTTCTTTGCATTCATTAAAAATAATTGTGTTTTCTGCCGTGCAGCCCACAGACTGGCACCTCCTCTGTATCCCAGCTCCTCTCTGGGCCAACATAAGCCCTGCATACCAAGGAGGGACTACTTCTGTTTACCTCTCCTTACAGACTCAGGGTCCTCTCCTTTCCCTCTGTGGTTTCTGGCAGCCAGCGCCGGATTCCTCCATGTCTATCACTGTAATCAGCAGGCCAGACCTGCAGTCAGCCAAGCAGCTTGAAACAAAGCAGCATGAATGGCTGAACGTAAAGTAGGCGAAGCATTTCAGTTTTGGATATTGAGTAGCAGAATCTGTATTTTCTCTCTCGGTCTATCACAGGAGGACGGTTCTTCTTCTTCTCTTCCAAATGAGCCAAAAGGGGGCATGCATTCTCTCCTCTGGATAGGAACTGAGCAGTCAGTTCATTTTCTCCACGATCCTCTCTAAATATGTAACCTACACAGACCTGTTGGTAAATGTCTGGCTGCAAGTATGTAGTGTGATTACTGATTGGGCACTGTGCTTATTATCACTCTTTCCATGAATTCCATCAAATGAAACTCCTCTGGGATCCCGTAGCTCGTATTATGTCATTACCCCTCCAGCAGAAGAAGAGATGATTTTCTCAACCGCAGCACATTAAGCGGGGAGCGTGTGCTGATACACGAATAAGTGGCAGAATGTGAAAAGCATCCAGAAAATAAGGGTGTCTGATAAAAATGCATGTAACACAAAGATGTGTTTACCTAGGAATGATAAATGGCATGATTTGCACCGAGCGCTTTTCTTAGAGCACCGCTTGCCGTCAGTGATTGTTTGGATTAGGCTAAATGATAGTAATACCATGTATGAAAAAAAAAAAAAAAGGAGGGAGAAATGCTTGGCCTAAAACAATGTGAGATTTACCATTTTTATTTCATGCGAACCTGATGTGACGACTTAACCAAGGATAATCTTATTTATGTAGCCACTTATAATACATGGAGGGTTGAGGATGTTTTGGTATGATTCATTTCTCTGCCTTGAATCTCTGAATAACTAGATGTAATAGGCCCATTTATGCTGCTGTGTCAAAGCAGGTAGATGAGTGGTGCTTAGCTGGGTGAGCACTACTGGTAGTGTCTTTAACCCATTTCCATGTGGGTTGATCTGGATTGTTTAAAACACCAGTTTGTTTTCTGAAAGGGGAAACAAGCTTGTGAATCCACATGTTCTGGTCTTTACAAGAGTGGAATTGTGATTATCGATTTGGGGTTTTCAGAACAACTGTAAGATAACGCCAGAAGGAGAAAACGGGTTTTGTTTAGCAATAATCAACAAGTCTAATTTCTAATGACCTTACCACAGTTGGCCTGAAGAGGGCGCTATAATTGTGGCTCAAAAAAGGCTGCAAGTGTTATACAGTGGGTCCCATAATTATGAAACTTGTCATATATTGTCATTAACATCCTCTATGATGGTATTTTGCCCTGATGGCCTTTTTTGAGCTCTCTTAGCAATATTGAATTGACATAAACATCCAATCAACTCGACAGTATGACCACCATTAGTGAATGCCCTTGAGGTTTGACCAATCATGATTTTTCTTTACGTTGATCATTTTTTTCCTCACCCATATTTCAAGATAAAGATAACTAGTGCCAAGTTTCAAATCAGAAATGGATGTATAGTTAAGTGTCATCTTCATGCCATCATGTCTGCATGTTTATGGACTGTAACTGTTTCTCATTGTATTGCTGCAGCTTAATGCATTTTAGATGACATCAGGTTTAGCACATTTTCCAAGCTAACATCCCACTACCCTTTCTACAGTATCGCCCCAGACCAACCCTCCGCCCCTAGAAAGTATGTTTTATCCTTATGTGCTATTAAGGTCTGTGGCATGAAGTAAGTATACTGCACGCTGCATTTTAACGATTAAGTCAATGAATAAATGAAAAGTGACACCGTGCACTGTGTGGAGACCTAAGAAGCAAAAGCATTTTAAAGTGTCTGTGGAGGAGAATTTCTGCATCTCCACCACTATTTGTGTTTCAGTAGCCCCACGCTTTCTTTTAACAATGCAACAGTTTTAAGAGAAATGTTTGTTGTTTCACACCAAGCGCAAGGAGCCAGCAGTAAACCCGTCTGTGAACTTAAGTGCTATTCTATAAACTTCTCCACAGTGTATTCCCTATTAAAAATAAAATGCTGTGTTGGTCAGAGATGGATAGGGGGCATTTAGGGACCAATAAACCAAAAATACACAAATACCTCAAATGAGATGTCTCATTGCAGCCTACAGACTGATTTACTGATTCCCAGAATCAAAGGCCAGCCACCCTCGAACCCTCTTGTTGCACAAACAAACCGGGGATGGTGGAGGACACACAATGGCTGCGACAGTATTACTGTTATTATCGTTCCACTGTTGTCCACTCCTCGCTTTAAAATCGCTGTCAATAGAAATGGATAGAATTCATGCGGCTAAGTGTATGCTGTTGAAAGGCCCGTTTTAATCTAACCGTGCAGGCGATGAGAGTGAAATGTTGCCGTTTCAAGCAACTTGCACCCCGGGACGCATACGTGCGCTTCTAACCCATTGAAAGACCATTAGACCATTAGAAAAAAAAAAATGCAAAATGACGGATGAAGCTCCCTTCCACCTTGCCTGACCCGATCGCTTTACGACAGCAGTAATGACCAGTAATGACTGCATATCCTCTCCCTGCTTTCCAGTAATGCACTCAGATATGATTGAATCCTGCTCTTTGTCTGCCTCTCCTCTTTCAGACACGTGCCTGAAAAACTACCCCATTACAAACCCAGTTAACTGCAGTAATATGGGCTGTGGCAAGAGCACATCTTGCAGTGTCATTAATGCCACTGTTCATTACGGCTTTGCCCTTGAATCCACACATACCGGGGGGATTGAAAGTGTTTAATGGCTGCAGCCATGGCAACAGAAATCCTGTCTCTTTCACTTTTTCCTGGAAAAATGCGTCTTAATCGACTTCACTGCACATCGGCATTTTGTGTTAGTTACAGACAAGAGTCATATCACCACATTATTATTCTGCCATGGCCAGATGACGTGGGGTGGATTGTATTCGCGGTGTTTGCACAGCAATGTACCAGAGCCCGCTGCATCCACAAACAAACCCAAGTTAACAAAATGAGACTTGTGTACATAAATGATTCAGTCTACACTCCATTTAATCCAGTTATTTTGCTAGCGTGGTTTTGGGAACCAGGAGATAGGCTTAGGTCCAGACTCTCAGGGTTTTTGAGCCTTGCGTGTATCTCCTCTGCTGCCATAACTTTGTGTTTGTAATTAGTTTAATTCTACAGTTATTAAGCTGTCTCACAAATACTGGGAGGAATTCAAGCTGAGACTGGATTCTCACAGAGCTCGCCATTCACGCTGTCTGGATGGGTCTGGTGCCACATGTTGCAGTTTGTTTTAGCTCTGCAACGCTATTCCCCACTGTCAGTAGCACGCCGGAGCCACACAATGAGGGTATATACACAATCACTACTGGGCTGAACTGAACAAATATTTTCAGAGGAATACACTCGGTCCTCAAATACCATTTGAGAAGCACGGGACGAGTTTATCTGAAAGCTTCACTTGTTTAAAGAAAACGTGCATACTTTGTGTGTCGACTTGAGTCGGACTGTAACAGCATCGATCTACCCCAAATCAGGTTCAAATGACCAGTCTGGTGACGATCCAACTGGTACATGGCACCAGGGTGGGAAATGAACACCAGTCACCGTCCAAAGTCCTGGTACAATTTAACATCTGTTTTATCTGTCTGCTCCACCAGCCTCTTTGGCAGGCAACCAGCCGTTGTTCGGCGGTCCGATTCTGTCCTGAAGAACGGTATCTGGCTTGTAAGACGCTGAAGGAGGCTGGTGAATTTTGCAGATCAGCCGCTGTGGCCAGTGGACAAAAAAAGTTACTTTCTGCTCCTGCTTGGCAAGACTGACACCTGGGCTATTTGGCCTCCTGTCACTACTGCTGAGCTGTAAGACACCGAGGGACATGAATTAATACACCGTATATATCGTCGGCCTCAGAGAATTTGTCCAGCTGAAGAAATATTCACAAGATTACAGCTAGATTTCAAGGATTTCATACGACTGAAATCCTCATCGATTTCAATACATGTAAATCATAAGAATTGTACATAATGCTCATTGAATTTTCAGCTTTTGGTGTTGTAAGGATCTGTTCAACACGTGGCAATTTGATGCTGAAATACCTGAACAAATGTCAGCTGAACACATCAGAAAAAGAAAATCATTTGAGCATTTTTTTAGTATTTCTTTTTTAATCTACAGGGTTCCTGGATGGCCTACAGTATTTATTTTACACCAGTATTAATCAGACAGATAATCTTTGAAGTGCCAGGGTCGGAGTCACGTCATTGTCGGCAATATACGACACTCGCCTGTGTGCGTTATCATATCATCTCAAATCTTCAACTGGTATACCTGCTGCCTGCTCTGAGCCTTGGGACGGATCCAGAGTGGATTGAGAGGAGCAGCTTTTCCTGTGATGCTTTTGCCCTTTGTAGTCCCCAGAGAGGCAGGGGTGGACGGGGCTTTGTTTAGTCTGACCCCGGTGTGTTCCTCTGCTCCTAAGGCCTTTGGAGACGCCAATCTTGGACTGTCTGAATGACCGGCAGCACATCACTCACTGTCAGCTCCCCAGAGGCCAGGATGGAGAAGACAGCTAGGGAGAAATCGGAGAAGACCCTCATGGTGAGTATGGTTAGACCGATATATATATATCAATCTGCTAATATCTTGGGCCGATATTGGTCTTTTAATGTGGGACATCGGCCATTCAGTGCCGTCCACCTCTGATATGATGGAGGTGCCTCTCTAACCACAGCTACATAAAACACTATAAAATCTTTTTTTTTTTTTTTCAAATTGTCTTTGTTTCCCTGCCATTGAACAGGAGGGGCGTAAGGAGCTACTAACTCACCTAAAAGAATCTCATCAGTCTGGGTTTCAATGGAGCATTTTAGTGTCCCAGAATAGTCTAAAAGCTTTTGCAGAGGTTTTTCCACCCTGACAAGAACACGCTTCTGACTGAATACTTGTAATTTTTTGGCATGAAATTGGGAAAAAAGAAAGATTGAATGTTGGCACAAAATATTGGCTATTAGCAGCTTTAATGCGGAAAGGTTTAATGCGGCCTTCGAAAACTGATATCGGTCGAACCCGTGAAGGCAAGTTTATTGCTATGTTATAGAAAGCATAACACAAGTAGTGTAAGGCACTACAGAAACAGGCTCCCCGCCAAGCTGATTAAGAAAGACAATAATAACAATCCTACCACAGACTCCTCAGCCCAGCTCCGTTCACCCTGAACACTTGCCTATCTGTCCTCACCAGCTACGGCTATTTGTTGATGCAGGGAATTCAGTGAAATGGGCTATTCAGGCAGATATTAAATAAATCAGGTATAGGATATCTGACTGCTGTCCGTCTTACCTGGTCCACCTATCACCCTCCTCCCACCTCTAGAGAAGAGTCACTGTCTGCCTTGACTGTTATTAAAAACACCATCAAAACGGAAAAGGAACCCACACCCCAGCCCAGGTAGGGCATCAAGCCTCAAAGAAGTACATTGAAATTTGACACGGTGCAAAAAGTTAAACATGAAGACAAGGTAAAATTGAAGCAAATGTTTCAGCCCATCTGGCTTTTCATCTTTTGCACCATGTCAAATTAAATGTTTTTTTTGTTTTTTTTTAATCTGTCTCAGCTTCTTGACTGATTTCCCTTTTTTTTAATGTTATTTATTATGTTTTCAAGTGCAATCTCACACATATCTGTTCATTTTCCATATACAAACACAGTTTTCCTCTTTCATTTCCCTTTGGTACTTTGAATCGGACATACTCTCACAATGTGAGTAAAACAAGGCAGTCTAATTTGGAGCACTCCTTCCCTGCTCCCCACCCCACCCCGACATTGATGACGGCTTAACATTACATCCATATTCAGAATGAGAGAGTAAGAGCTAAAAATAAAAAATAAAATAAAATGGCCAAATGATACATAGTCTTGGGAGCTGGAACTGATTTCCCTTTTGATGGTGTTTTTGACCTATACGTTTGAGCCAAAGTGAGGCACAGTATCAAACGCCTTTATCCACCTTTTGATGTTATTGAAATCATTCAGAGAAACAGCGGCGGTGTTCTCTTTGAGGCGTTGGGTGGTCTGAGTCGGTCTTCTCCTGTTGTGGGAGCTTCTCGGTTGACTGTCTCTGGACCGCTCAGGTAATTTGAGTGACTCCTAATTAATTGTTACAGCATGGCGAGTTAGCAGTCTCCGTCTTACTCACAGAGCTCGGCTGGCGTCGGGCTGATATTCAAAAAAGAAAAAAATAGAAAATTGCAACTGTGAGTCAGTCCCAGGGTCCAGTACCGGGCCCCCCTCTCTCTCTCTCGCTCTCTCTCTCTCTCTGAGCCACTATTTTCATACTTCAATGTCTGGAAAGCTGAATTTGAGTATTAAACGTTCATAGATGGCATGATGGATTTTCACGGCAGTGTTAAGAGTTGTCAGACCAACTGGTCAAAGCGTTGCCTCGCTAAATGTAAAAACAGATGGAGCTGATGGCGGTGGACAGATGTCATATTTATCATACAGATGCATCATACTTTCAGTCCATTTGAACTCTCCAGTTTCTCCGTCCCTGCCCATCAGTTTACATTTATTGACGAAAGAGCATTGAAATTGCATCAACTCACGGTGAAGCCAATTCCTGGAGGAATGTAGGCCTTTTCAACCAGGGGACTCTATTCCTGGTGACAGCTAAATGAAGCCTTTTTTAGGCCTGCTTGAAACTTGGAAGTTTGAACATGTTGTTTTCTCAGTTATGATACCAGAAAATGTCAGCGGCTGGTATAATCAGATGAAGCACCATCCCTTGTAAACAATATAAATGATTTGTCAAGCATACAAGCCCATACAAATGATGTGTTTATTGAAACTTCCACAGACCATAAGCTCTTCACAGCAGTATGAGGGTGTGTTTTCGTTTTCCTCTCAGAACAATAATCCGCTAGACGTACTACAACTGAGTTTTGAGCAATAAAAGCCCTCAGCAGATGTTACATAATGCAGCCCTTTCAAAGATCACAAGGTATGTACTGTACAAGACATTATTTAGACTGACAGTTACCTGATAACATTTTTTTGTTGCTTCAGAGGGTCTGTTGCTTTGAGGTTATTTTTGACATAGAATAACATAGGTTGCACGTGCTTGTATTTCCATCGAATAGTGAGGAAAGCATTTTTTTATATTTCACATGACTAAACAGATTTGCAAGCAGACGGAAAGTGCTCCTCGTTGCCTTCATGTGGGCATTTAAGCGCGGCTTTTGTTTTTCTTTAATAAAGCAACAGCTTGAGTCACAGAGTCGGCAGGGATCGACCATCCTGGTTGCTGAGACGAGTTAAAGATCTTAAGCTGGGTGTCTCTGCTCTGCACCCAGTGGACTTAAACATATATCACACTGGCAGTGGGCTGTTTGCTTTCAACCCCCTCCTCCCCTCCCACAGCCAGCCACTGATCCCCTCTCTGTCTCTATCTCACAGTGAATCCCTTCTAGTCGGGGGCAAACGTGAGGCTTCGCAGTCAAACAGTACCATGCTGGCTGAGAATTTCTTTGATCCCCAAAGCCTCCTATCTGACCGAGCTCCTGGACTTTCTCCCTCCCTCCACCAGGTCAACGATGAGTACTTAACTTTAAAATTGACAAATTTAAAGCAGTGCTCGACAGCATTTTCATATAAATAAATGTCAGTTTTGCTGCAGTTTTCTGTATTGCTGATGGTTATAAACGCAACAATGATCCAACCTCTAGCCAGTTCATTCTAACCAGCTTCTACATTTGCTTTTCTAAATACCCAGTGTCTTGTAGGTCTTTCCTGGGAAAAATCCTCTAGAGACAGCAAGTGATGCATTTTACGTTTCCCACTTGGAATAAAAAAAAAAGAAGAACTGGGTAGTTAGCATGAGCAGTGATAGCCACTCAAAAACATCAACTGGCCATGCTGTTGGATTGCCAAGGGATCTAGGAAGTGCAGTGCAGACACACCACAGCAATGACTGCTTAGCACCAAAGATGGCAACAAAATAAAAAAAATACAGAACTCGCTGTGTACAACTTTAACATGTGAAATAATTCGCTGAATTAAAGGCTGCGTGAAAATGTAAGTGTTCTGGACACACTGTAGGGGACAAGATGCAAGATGCAGTGATCCTGAAGGAGGGTTGGTCTCGGAGTGAAGACTGTGAACTGTCCTGCTGACCTCAGGGGCCCCTTTGATCACTGGACCCTGGTGACAGTGCATCATTCCATCCCAAATTGCCATCTCACAACATGGCAGATCATCTATCAGTCTTGATTTCCCTCAAAGAACAACAGTTTATCTGTACCAGTTCTGAAGTGCTACAAGCAGGTAAAGAAAACATTGACATAGTCTATCGACACTCAGGAGAATGTGAGTAGTTTTTGAAGCCTTTTACTCAAATATACAATTCCTAACCCTGAATTAATCATTTTATCATGGCCTGGGGGAATACTTAATTCTGATTGGCTGAAGAGTAGCTGTGCGTTGTGATATGGTGTACCTCCAGTCAGATTGCCCTGTGGCTATTTTTTCTTCTCTTTGGTTTACAGTATATATGGTGTTTGAAATCTTTTTTACATTAAATCTACAATTATACCACAATAATTATCCATGATCTTAACGTGCATACGTCTCATATAATAATAATCTTAGATGATGAATCTATGATTGCCCCATTGTGACAGTTGTGTCACGTTTTTACCTGAAAGAAGAAAAAAAAAAAATACAAAATAAGCTGTTGTACTAGCAAGCATTGGGCCTTCCTTTCTGCCATACTTGCGTTGTGGTTTGAATAAACAGGTTTTCAAGTTGCCTTCAGAATCCCAAGGTTAACAATCAAACCTCATGAAAACTTTTTAAAGTCCTGATGGAATAATGTATCCAAAATAGAGCTGATCCGCTAGTCTAGATCCGTTGGCTCTCACAGTGAGATCTGGAGACCTCCAGGGGTCCTCATGGGGATTCCAGGGGGTCCCCAAAAATGATGATTAGTTAAATTTCTCCATAATTTAATTGACTAAAAACTACCCAATTAGAGAAGTATGACTGTAGTGCTACAGATGACCAGACTCCTGCGTCAACTCAGTGACCCCATGATGCTAGATTGCAAAAGCCACGTGAAATCCACACAGGCTTGGGGCAAAAATGCCCTCCAATGCACGCGATGCAAAAGTATTTCATTGTTTTAATAAAATTGCCCTTTAAAAACAACCATAACCCCCCTTAAAATCGTACCCTGATGGGCATGTATATGCTTTGGCAGTTTCCCTATCTGATTGTTCAGTTTGCACATGCATCATGTACAGATTAATGCAAAAGTATAAATAGGCTTAACCAGACACCTCACTGTACATTATCTGTATCTCTCTCACTTATCTCTCTCGCTATTGTTTTTATGGTGCAAAAAACAAGGATGCAATGGAACAACCAACACATCTTTTCACCAGCTTGGTAAACTGGAAGTGTTTGGCTATAGGGCACGCTGCGAGGAATGCGTCTCCTGCTAAAGCATCACCTCTTAAAGAGAGCATATTACGTTACATACAAACATGTCATTTGCGGGACACTGGGGTGGAAATGTCTCCTTGGGGAGCAATCAGACTGACTCCAGCTTTTTTAAAAAAGGTCTCCTCTCTGCCGCTCCTCATTTTTCAGACTGCTGGAATTAGCAGAAATCCTAGCTTTTAGTATTCGTCGGAGCCTGACCCGCGCAGCTCGGTTACATTGATTAGAAATCAATTAACATTTTCCTGTTTTGAAAGTTCCTTTGTAATTCAACTCCATTGTAGATAAATTGTAGCTGGACACACAATTAGCTCCACAGCAGGACTGTTTAGTAATACCCCCAATATAGTAAGAAGAAGTCTGTCAAATCAGCTACACAGAAAGTGCTTGTGTAGAAAACATCATGTATCTGGTGTTAGAATGGCAATGAAATATGATGCCTGAATTCAATGTATCTAATAAACGTTTAATGTTATTAGACATTGTTGGGTGCAGTTCATATATCTGTTGTCCATGCTCTTCAACTATACAACAGATGTGCAACAGGTTTTTCATCTACAAATGATTTCTCACTAGCCGGCTGGAGATTGAAGTGTTGCGTCTCTCTCTGCCTGCATGTCAGAGTAGTTTGAGGCACTCTCAAGCCCGGTCTGCCTCTTCACTCCCCGATGTGTGTTCAAGCAGCACGAGGGCATCTTCTAAGTAAGGACCGAGAGGTGGCTATGCCGAGGTTGTGCCATTCCTCTGGCAACCACCGCCAGTCATTAAGCGTAATTTGTCTGGTATCCTCGCGTTGAAAATGCACAAAGGAGGGCAAGTAAAGACAGCGTGAGGTATTCTTCTGAGCTGTCATGGGAAGAGATGG
>OOFE01036354.1:2500-10577 GCA_900323365.1 Monocentris japonica | reverse complement strand
GGCTACGTAGCCCCATACGCAGCAAGCTGTGATGCACTGTGTGTTCTGACACCTTTCTATCATAGCCAGCAGTAACTTTTTCAGCAGTTTGTACTACAGAAAATTCTGTGCCTTCGCTCCCCACGCGCATCAATGAGCCTTGGGCGCCCATGACCCTGCTGCCTGTTCACCGGTTGTCCTGCATACCGGGAACACCCCACAAGACCTGTTGTTTTGGAGATGCTCTGACCCAGTCGTCTAGCCATCACAATTTGGCCCTTGTCAAAGTCTCTCAGATCCTTACGCTTGCCCATTTTTCCTTCTTCCAACACATCAACTTCAAGAACTGACTGTTCACTTGCTTCCCAATATATCCCACCCCTTGACAGGTGCCATGGTAACGAGATAATCAATGTTATTCACTTCACCTGTCAGTGGTTTTAATGTTGTGGCTGATCGGTGTATCTTTTATCTGATTACTAAAACCCCCCACCACCAAGCCCCCTGTGAATATACATATTGGACACATATTGTGTGAGCACTGATAGAGATTATCAGACAAACACAAGGGCAGAACTATGTAGACTGAACATCATTTTAATTATTGTCAAACAATCACTACACCGTTCCCTCCTTGTGTCCTTGGGAAACCATATACATCCACCGAATGGGAAATATCACAAACCTGTATTATTTTTCACAGACAACAGGGTGAAGTGGCCAACAGACTGTCAGTACTCAAGAGTATTTAGAGAGGGGGTCTTCAATATTTCACAGGACAAAAAATAGTTCAGGGTCCATGGTAATACAGGGGTCCTGTAGTTTGGCGTCTGTAATGCAAGCCGTATGGGTCAGTGTCCTCAGTCGACCAGGGGCCAAATAGATTGGTGTTAATTGATCCGGTGATAAAACCCTGTGTCTCACGTCAGCCAGGGCTGGCACCACACTTTGGCCTGGGACCGTCATCACCACCAGCAGCCCGCGTCCCAGATCAGCAAGGGTCCAACACCTACATCCCAGCTATGTGTTGATCCCACACCAGACAGTGCTAATGCAACATGCAGCGCTTTATAAGTTAACAGTAGTACTTTGAAGTTGGATCTGTGCTGCTTTTTCCATTTGTATTTGTTTTTGAATCTTCCCCACTTTTACTACTTTACTGTTTTTTGACCACTTTGTTTCCTTTTTTTCTCCTTTTTATACATTTTACTCTTCATAAACTCTGCTCTTATATAGGTGTTATTTAACGTTTATGATAATAATAATAATTTAAAAATGAGATCATTTAGACTTTTGATTTCTCAGGCATGGCTAAAATGTTTCATTAGCATGTAGCATCACATTACCATTTGGGACATTAGCATAGCATTAAATTAGCCGATAGCGTCAGATTAGCATGCTCATATGATTCCAGTGTCAATATTAGCATTCTGGTCATACGACAAGCTCTGTCATTTTCTGTAATGGATCATGAAAAGTTGGGGATCAGCATGAAGCTAACGTCAGCGTGACATTAGCATCACAGGCACATGGTTTCTGCTCTGTGTCAATATTAGCATTCTCCTGCCTCTGCTGGTGTCATTTGCTGGATAGACGAAACATCAGCCGGTGTAATAAGCATCTGCTTGAGATGAGTGAGAGGTATTGATTAAGGTTTTGCTGAGGTTTGCAGAAGCAATTCCCTCACACAGTATGGATCACAACGTGGTGTAACTTGGGGCTTTTGCATGACACTGCAGATTTTAATGCTTCATTTGAATCCAGTGTATAAAATTTGCTTATAAAAGTTATAAAAAAAACTTCTAATATTACAGAGATTGACATACATTTAAAGGACACACAAATCACATTGCTCAGCCACCTGTTACTTCAGTGAATGAGAGAACATTGTCAGTTTTATTTATTTTTTGGTTGTGTGCAGCTGATGTGTGCAGCTAAAGGCTGATACTGATACTGATCCTGATACCATATAAAGGTAAAATGGGCAACCAAGTTCAAGGAGAGGCACTTCCCTCGACTCTTCATTAACAAAAACCACCATGTGTGTTGGGAATATTGGGACTTGCACACACACCAATTTTTCAGCACCCTGAGCAAGGTCATGCATTCCCCTTTCAAAAGTGAAACACTTCGCATTTCACTTCACGTACATTCACAGTTCTCCATAGATGTATTTGCCAAAGAAATTTAAAAATGGTCTTTAAATACGGGAGACCGGGCTGGTTGTCCCACTTTTTATCTCTGATGATTTTAACATCAGCAGAAAGCTTAAAGTCTTGGGTTGAAGAGGACATCTCTTTAATACTTAGGACATTTTGCTAAACATTGATTAGACACTCTGACATAGTATCACAACTAGCCCCCACGGCAGGGTTGGTTGTCATAAGTTGCAGGTCTGGCTGTCCCTATATTTTTCAATCAATAAAACACCCAAAAACCTTTGTTTTTAATGCTAGAGACACCAAATCAGTCTCACAAGTATTGATACTAGAGTATTTGTCCTGTTACATCCACAGTTTAACAACCCAAGGTAGGTGCCACCATAGAAAGCAGCACATTATTTAAACCAATATAAAACAGAGGTCACAACATCCTGTTTTTTGCTACAATTGAAAGAGTGTGTGTGCGCATGCACATGTGTGTGTGTGTGATTTTATGTGAACCTCAGGATAAGGTGGAACTGATAAAGTGAACTTTGCTTGAATTCAAAGAAAATCATCAAAGCTTCAACTTCCCAGGCAGAATCAGAAGAATCACAGGAGTCACAGTGTGACAACAACCAGTTTGATCTCTAGACCTAACCTGCTAGCTAGCTTCCACATGGCTAAACCTAGCAACTCAGGTTTTAAATTAAAGCTTTTCCTCGCCCCTTTTCAAATGTTTATGAACATACACCTTATACTGATTTTTATATCGAAAACATTATGAACTATGAAAAATACAAAAATGACTCCCACCTCAAGGTTTTGTGTCTCATCAACAAAATGACCAGATAGGTAAACTTAGATTAAGTGTATTTTCGGTATGAACAATAATATGTTTTTCATAAGCACCCCACTTCATATAGAAAAACTATCAATACAAAATTGTTATTCCATTTAAAGCAAAACTTACTTTGTGATCCTACAGTATTTGTTAGGAGGACACATGCACAGAAGGTGGACGAAGGTCATTGTGTATTATCTTCAGTTTTTCTGACATTTCTGCAGAAGGAGCAATGGGCCTCGTTCACGAAACGAGCATAAGATCAAGCGTTCGTACAAGCGTTTCTACGAACACGGTCTCATTCATCATTTTGTTCTTGTCTGAATTTGTTCGTTGGTACGATCAAAACCTACGAGTGTTTGGAAACATGTGGGAAGGCTCTTAGGATGCCTTACAAATACAGTTTAACAAACAATTGGCATTCATCATCTGATACACCTAGAGTACACACAAATCCAGGTTTTCCACATGTTTCATGAATACCACGTTGGTATTTTCATACACAAATAAATACAAAAAATATACAAAGAATTTAAAAAACCTTTTGTGAATGAGGCCCAATGTGTCTTTACACTTACTAGTGACACTCTAGTAAATGTGACTTGACTCTCTGAATCCTCTTAGGTCCTCTAAACTTGCCTCTAGTGTAAATGGATGTGAAGAAATGGGTCAATGGTCTCATTTCTCTCCCTCCTCAGTCTCCTACTCTGCTACTGCACCAGTCAGAGATATATAAAGTACCTCTTATGATCTTACAATCATATCAAAGAGGTTTAAAATACCTCCTGCAGTCTCTTAATCGCCCTCGAGCTTCAACATGCTGGGAAGTGGGGCTACATCTGCTTATTTTATCAATTCAATGTCACATTCTCATCATCATCATCATCATCATCATCTTCTTCTCATCATCTGGGAAGGTCTGTGGTATTACCTTCAGAGAGCTTCACCACAGCCCCAATATTTGTCCAAAGGATTAGATTTTCTGGCATTGATTGAAAAAGCAAATACAATAATGGATTGGCCTAGATATTTATTTACAAGCCTTTTGACATTCCTTCACATTGGTGCTGTCGCAAACATATCGTGGATGCACATACAAATGTCTGAATTTAGACAACAAAACAAGTTAGTTTTATAATCTCTATAAAATGCACACGCTTCGATATCAGCGCATGTAGTCATCTGTGTGTTTGTGTGTGTTGTGATGTTTAGTTTCCAATAATTTAGCTTTGGTATTTGCTGCGCTGTGTGTATCTCTATTCCCACAATGCCGTGTTTTGTCTGCCATAAATGACAGAAACTGAAACACACACAAAAGTGGAGGAGAGGAGAGAAAAGGAGAAGAGAGGAGAGGTGGAGCGAAGAGACGAACTGAGAGAATAAGAGACAAGACGAGGAGAGAGGAGGAGATAGCAGAGCAGAACCCCTGGTCTGATGACACCATGCTGTCCTTTGGGTCGTCAGCTGAAAACAACGGCTTTGTCCTCTTCTGCAGAATCTGGGCTTTGTAATCTGGGGAGATGGTCCAAGGGGAGACCGACAGAGACTGCCTGTCTCTGAGATAACATAAAGCTTTGGAGTAGTTTAATGCTGATTAGGCAGCAAGAGTTAAAAAAAACTCTCCTGCTGTTTCTCTTAAATCTGTGGTTTTCTCCAGTGTGTTTTCTCTCTCTCTCTGACCTAACCCACTCTCTCTTTGTGTTTTTCTCTCCCTCCACTCCCTCATGTCTGTCTGTCTGTCATGTTGTATTGCCATTCTACAGTCTAACCAGTAGCAGACTCACTCCAAACTCTCGATGTTATGGCTGAAATTGGGCTCAAATCAGGCAACTCTGACAAATTATTTGAAAGGGAAAATGAAGTGTCTTGGTCTGCAAGTTTTTTTGGATTCCACTGAAAACTACCACCGAGCATCTTGCAATCACTATTATTGTTCATGTGTATTCCAGTGGTGCCTTTCTTCTTTCTTTTTTAGACTCTGTGGTAGTTTCAGTGTCATGCTCTATTCACTGATCTACACCGGACCATTAAGATCTAGCCCTTTTGAAGAACAGGCAGAAAGATGAGCAGTAGTCCTAAAGCCAAGTTATAATCTCTGTTGACTTTTTGAGGTAATTCAATTTAATAAGATTTACCAATCACCTCAGAGTAATTTAGACGTCAAGGATACAACACTTTAGGACACATGCTATACATAAAAACATTTAAAAAAAACACATAAATAATCCTGATAAATGTACAGATACAGTGTAAATGCAGTAATGTGCCACCTACAGAACAGCACCCCTGGAGGTAGGAGATGTTCAGGGTCTTGCTCAAAGGCATTTTTTTGCAAACACAGGCATTTAAACTCGGGGACAGTCTCCCTTCCCACAATGCCACCCTGCTGCTCGATGAACTGACCAGACTATAAAATCTTGGAGAATATGTTGAGATATTTTTCTAATTTCTACCACATTACATCACATATCCACTGTTGATCCAGAGACAGGGTGAACATTCTCAATTTCTCAACCTCTTCCATTCCTGAGGGGGTTGAATGTGCTGTGATTTAGAACACATCAACTCCAAGAAGCTGAAGAAACCACCTGGTCATTGGCTGTGCAGACAACACAACCTCTGCTTGTCCATGCATCAGCAAATCTATAGCACACTGTCGCAGGAATAATCTGTGATTGTTACAATCAGCAAGGGGAACCCAAATGCAGAACTCAGACTCAAAGTTGTGAATAAATAAGAAGAGGTTTATTGCCAGAATGGAAACAAAGAGCCTAAGGAAGCTTCGAATGGTGACATACCAGTAGCTGCGCTGGACGGGAAAAGCAATCAACAATGGTGAGTTACCTTGGGACGGGGGTAGACCAGTGACAAAGTCCAGTGCGATGTGGGTCCAAGGACGGCCGGGAATAGGCAGGGGACGAAGCAGGCCAGTAGGAGGCTGATGGGAGCGCTTTCCACGAGCACACATAGTACAAGCAGAAATGAAGGCTTGAGTGTCAGCTTCCATGGTGGTCCACCAGAAGTGTCTTTTAAGGAGAGACAGGGTGCGACCAATCCCCGGGTGGCAGGCAAATCGGGACGTTTGTCCCCACTGGAGAACCTGGGAGCGAGCAGAGTCAGGTACAAAAAGACAATTTGCAGGACCATTAGCTGGGTCTGGTTGGGTCTGTTGTGCCTCTTTCACCAGGGCCTCAATCTCCCAGGTAACTATAGCCACAACCCAGGATGATGGGAGGATGGTGTCAGGGTTGGCTGGAGCTTCTGTTGAGATGTACTGGCAGGAGAGAGCATCTGGTTTGATAAAACTGCAGCGTTTTATCAAGGGGGACAGCCCTGACCCCGGTGTCTGAGGGTCGGGCTGAATCAGGAATGGTGCAGAGGTGAAGCGCTTCTTTAGTTCAGAGAAGGCCTGTTCCGCCTCGGTTGTCCAGGAGAAAGAGATGGCTGAAGAGGTGAGTTGGGTCAGTGGAGCTGCTACACGACTATAGTTTCTAATGAAATTTCGGTAGATATTGGCAAAACCAAGAAAGTGCTGGAGCTGCTTCAGGGAAAATGGTCTTGGGCACTCTGTCACTGCCAGAATCTTTTCAGGATCCGTCTTCACCTGCCCACTTTCGATGATGTACAGTTTGTTCTCCAGACATCTTTGAAGCACTTGCCGGACACAATCATGCTACACAAAAGTGCTCTGAATAGGAGCAATTTTCAAAAAGAAAATCCATTCTGCATTTTCAACCATCTTTCTCCCCATCCTATTCTCATATTTATTTTTTTTCACAGGGATCCAGAATTGGTCAGCTTTGTAGCATCATCTTCACTTTCACAAGTTACAATACCAGATAGAGAGACAGACAGACAGGCAGTTGTATTTGTATCTATAAGTTTAAATTCTACTTTCTAAGTTCATCAATGCTTGCCTAATTATGGATTTTTGGAGACAAACAGAATATAAAATGCCCGAAGCCTCGACTCCTCTTGAGATTCAGAGGAGGAGAAACTGCGACTGACGCTGTTGTATATTTTGTAATAACTCTTTTGCAGGCGTCCAAAAAAATCATGATATAATTTGCAGCAAAGTACTTCTGAGCATAGTACTTTGTATTTTCATAGGAAAAAGAAAAACATTTAGAAAGCAAAAAAAAATCCCTTTTAGAGCTGCTGCAACCGCTTGATACTGTGACAGCAGACTTATGAGACAATTAAATAACTGAAAACAGGCAATTGCTCACGCTGGTAGGACTGCATCATAGGGCCTCCACTCAGACCAGAGGAATACAAATAGTTGTGTTAGTCAGACTTCAAGGGCAGATAGCTGTTGATTTATAGCTGCAAAAATGGAACATGTCTTAATTTCCTCCTAAAACTATCTGAAGCTCACTGTACACACTGTACACCAAATAACTTTTGATATCATTGCTTTTTGAAGATTTTCAGTCTTTTTTGAGATTTCGTGGCTTGGCAAGAAAGTGAAAAACATGGCAGGTGGTAGCAACTGTCCTGTTGCAGGGATGTCGTCTACTCTGTAGTATGTTCATCCAATCTCAGCTACATGTCCATGAGATCATATCAGGTGTTCAGCTATGCAGCCAAACAAAACCTAGAATGAAAACACATAATTGATCTGAAACATTTGTCGTGCAAAAAGCGTAGATAGGAAATAAGACTTTAAATAATAAACCTTTTCTTTTATTAGTTGCTTTGGCATGAAACAATGCAGAGGTTTGATCATGGACGTTTGGAAAACAACATATACTTGTCCATCTGTGTATGTGTGTATGCATGTATGTATGTATGTGTGTGTGTGTGTGTGTGTGTGTGTGTGTACATTCAGGCATGTGTGACCAGGTGTGTGTCTAATAGGTGCTCCAACCTTGGTTTTTTACGTCTTGAGGTTTCATCTGTTCGGACGCCCTGTCGCTGGAGGGGGAATGAGACCATGGAGGAATCTGGTTGGCAGGTTTAAGGGTCAAAGGGCGAAGTCTATAGCATCACCGCAGCCAGCAGCGAGACAGGTAGAGTGACAGGCAGTCAGACAGACAGTCACGCAATAATACAACCAGAGAAGAGGACAGACAGGCAGTCGGATCAGCGGGCAAGCACACAGGTAGAGAAG
>OOFE01036353.1:33101-47655 GCA_900323365.1 Monocentris japonica | reverse complement strand
GATAGATAGATAGATAGATAGATAGATAGATAGATAGATAGATAGATAGATAGATCACTATACGGACCACTGGTCGCTACCACTAGGGGCCACTTGTGGTCCTCCTGCTCCAGACCATTTGTTCAGTGGTCTGTGGAGTACTCTCTTTGTTGTCCGGACTAATATGCCATATATGAAACCTCCAGACTGTAAATGTATCACTTACAAAAAACGGAGGCAATGCACACAATCTGTGGGACTGTGAGAGCTTTACTGAGGTGTGTGCTGTTTTCTATATGTGGCATTAGTAATCTGGATATCTAATTAATGCTTTCACCTGAGAACCTATACCGCTAAAACAAATGTTGGTCATGTAAACCAGCGGTTCTGATCTGTCCCTGAAAATTATTTGTCTTTGGAAAGCCCTGCGTACACGACCACGACCTCATCTTTGAATGGACAGGCCATGATGGACATAGGATAAGACATGGGTCTTCCTCGGCATTATATAAACCCTTAAATTTATGTGAACAAAGAGATGGGAGCGCTGTGTCGGTATTTGATGATACCAACAAGAATCAGGTACTCTGGAATGGGTTAGAAGCACAAATGAGAATATATTGAGGAGTACGGTGATCTTTCTAAAATGCATTCTAATGTATTCTAACATTCTAATTGATGACATCATAAAGGGTTATAAATGCAAATTGGACAGTTCCAGAATAGAACACTGAATTGGAACTAGGACTCTCAAAAAGCTCCTCAAAATGAAGTATTCTCCTTTGTAAAAAGATTCTACAAAGGAGAATACCTACTTTATTCCCACTGATGCTTCTTTGAAGCTATATGGATTTGATAGAATGGCCTACAATATATTTTATATTTTGTTTTTTGCAATTCTGCTGTTAAATATTATACTATATATCGCCATAATTTATGTAGCAAAGGCTATACATAACGTTTCATATTATTGCATCACAGTCATTTAGCAGATGCTTTTATCCAAAGCGACTTATAAAGGTACTTGACACTACACACTCAGAAAGGATGTGTCAATATCCTACACACTTTTTGTGTTATGACTATGTTCTACATATGTATGTGTTGTTTGAGTAAAAATGAAAATGCAGTAATCCAATTTGCATTTTCATTTTCACATACTCATATGGGCATTCTATGATCATATTAAAAAGAAAATGGAAAAGCTGTTTGACATTTCATTTTCAAAGTCGTACCCCACTGTACAGTGGACAATATTCCAATGTTAATTCAAATTAAAATGCAATATAAACAATGTAACCTGATTTTCCCTTTACGCAAGCAATATTTCATTATCACAATTAAAATTCAAATGCAATTTTCTAACAATTTGAAAATGATAATGAAAACAGCATTTGACATTTCATTTTCAAAGACTTAACCTGCTGTACAGTGGACAATATTCAAATGCAATAAGCGAAACAGCGCCCCCCAGTCTATTGCGTTTACATTTATATGTCACCACACTCTTTTGGTGTCACAATGAAAATGCAATCTGTCAGTCCTCTCATCAAGGCGAGTCTTCAGTTAGGATGTCACTTCCTCGTTCAGTGACTTCTCTTCTGTTCCTGGAACAGCTTTACGTGCCAACCGGGAGTACCAGTGTTTGTCTGTCTCTGGGGCAATGGCAGCGGCCTGGCTGGTGCGGGAAATAACCAGACCAGAAATAACCACACCTGAAGGCGCAGCCCCTCCCACACACAGTAAACAGAGAACAACAACAACACGTCAACAAGTCATACTGGACATGCTACAATACATAACAATAGTAGCTAATCAATAAAAAACCAGCAGCAACAATAAATGAAAATGGTCATACCTTAAACACAAAATCTAACGTTGACTTTTCCTGCTGGCTTGTCCAAAACATTAGGCTCCAGGAAAAAACATTGGAACTCCAGCTGTGCAGCAGAATAACTTCAAGAACTATGTACAGTCAGTGTGCAAGCCAGGAGAGCTGGCTAATACATTGATGAATCAAATCTCCCCAACAATTGCCGAGGAGGTTTGAAAGTAGCAAACATCCAGCCATTCCTGTTTAGGCCAGAGCGCAATGCTCTCTCCACATGAGCGTTGGATATCGGCAGAGTCAGCAATCTGATGGCCCCCAGTGCTAATTGCTGAAAGCACTGATTCCCCCCAGCATTGTCTGTAAGCAACGTAAACTAAGGTAATAGTAGCCTAGGCAACGATCGATTTTTGAATGTTTCGCCTTGAGAACTGCCACACGTCAATCAAAGGAAACGAAAGCAAGTGATCACAAAATAATTTTATTATGAAAATTGTATCTGCATTTCTCCATGAAATAACAACTTACAATACTGTAAAAAGTAGCCCAAATTTAATCTACCCGCCCAAGGCTTTTTTCCCCTCCCAGAATCAAAATCTGCCCAATTGGGCGGGCACCCGCCCAATATAGCAACACTGAACCTGAACAAAAGGCCAAAAAGCTTAGATCAGTGATAAAAAAAATCCTGAAAAACTCCTGAATCCAACACAGCAGAAACAGTCAGTTACATTGAATAAAAAATCCATTCAGTCTTTTCATCTCTTCTTAAAACCAATTTTTATAAACTTGCTTTCTGTAACAACTCTTAGATTCGTAATTCTTTCTTTAATTGTATATATTATTGACTTATTTATTATTGACTAAATTTATGTAATCACTTGGGTTAGGCTTTTAAGGGTTAGTAATGTCTTTAAGTAATGTCTTTAAATAATGTCTTTTTATGCTCTGTAACACCGTAAACTTTTTTGAAGAGCTGCGATGCAAATAAAAATATTATTATTGCTGTCGTTGTTGTTGTTATTATTACCAGGGCAGTCCACAGGAGAAGTAACTGACCAACAGACTGCAGGGAAGTAAACAAAGACAAAGGCATGGCTGGTAAGATGGGAGTTAAGTTAGGAGTTAGGCTGCAGGTGTGTTAATTAAATGGGTCTTGAGTCTGGACCAAAATACAGAGGCAAGGGTCATCACAGGAGAAGGATCTGCCCCAGCTGTTCTTTCAAATACATGGAGTGACAAGGAGTCCTGTTTGTAAGGAGAGAGTTTGGATGTGCTTAAGAATATTAGTGATAAATTGAGGTGCAAGACCATAAGCCTTTTAAGCCCATTTTAATATAAGTAACTACTTCAACTAGTTACTTAAATAACTAAGTAAGTTACTTGACCAATATGTGCATTTACAGGAAGCCAGTGAAGGGAGACCAAGACAGATGTTTGTATTTTCTGGTTCACATAAATGGCTCAGTTTTGAGTAAGTTGGATATTTTAGTTAAGTTAGTCAACTTGGGCTGCGGTAGCCTAGAGGTTTGAGAAGCGGCTCGTGGTCGGAACGTTGCCAACTCCTGAACCAGCTGGGAATACTGCTGGAAAATTGAATGGGTGACGCACTCCCTTTCCTCATAACCCCCAACCTCTCCCGCTGAGCTGCTCAGTGGTCACCAGTAGAAGATTATGGTTGTACTGGTCAGCTCCCACTGTGAATGTGTGGAACTGTATGAATGGGTGCTGGAAAAGAGCATGGAGCTCTGCTTAATTTTTGGGATAAATAAGAGTTAGAAAAGGTGGAGGAGCTGGGGAGTAATGCATTGTAGAAATCACTTCTGGAGAAAACAAAATCATAATTCAAATTCTTCAGCTATTTTTAAGTTAAATATACTATGTTGCCTGGGTGCAGATGTGCAGGGAGGCAGTCTGGTCAATCCTCGTTGATGTTTCAGTTCAACCACAACAAAAAGGCGTTATCTTGGCTTTATTTCATATTACATTGCTTAATTTGAAAAAAGAAATTTCATAGCACTGATTTCAATTGCTGTATATGTCATACTTTAAAAGCAACATTAAAACGCAAACACATGATATAAAAATACACACGAGCTAGCTCACATCTACGAAAATGTAGATGTGCATACAATAGGGCATACAAGGCTTGCATTCACAATCAAGCTGCTGGCTACTATCGATAGAAATGGCATTTAAATAACTAAATAAATACTAGAATTAAAGTTATTTACACTCAGTTTTTAATTAGGCCAATATGTCAGGAGTGGTGTAGTGTAGTGTTTCCGAGTCATCTGTTGATAGTGGACGTGAAACCCATAGTAGTGGAATTCCCAAGGTCCTGATCCTCCACGCTGATACCCTCATGAAGTTAAGTAAATCCTTGTTCTTCTTTTAATTAGTCTCCATCTTTGGTGCTCTGCCTCATCGCTGTGGTGTTTCTGCATTGCACTTCCCAGAAATCACCTGTCAATCAAACAGTGTGTCCTGTACTGCAACGTCTTTTTCCTTGGATTTTCTGTTGAAGTTTGACTTTCTATAGGTGGTAGTCTTTTCTTTGTCTGTTTAGCCATGGCGGCTATCACTGCTCATGCTAACTACCCAGTTCTTCTTCTATTTATTCCAACCAAACCAGAAACGTAAAACGCATCACTTCCTGTGTGCCAGAGGATCTTTTCCAGGGAAGACTTACCTGACACCGTGTGTTTAGAACAGCAAATGGAAAAGCTTTCATGAGCTGGCTAGAGATTGATCACTATTGTGGTATATCAATAGAGAGTAACTAAATGTTTATTTCATTCATATTTATCTATATGAAAATATTATGGATTATTACTTTAGGACGGACATTCTATTCATCACTCTCCACTCTTTAGCACACTGCTCTTGTTCTCTGTAGCCATGTCTGACTGGACGGCAACGGCTGGATGTCATAGCAGACATAGCAAACCCTCCAGGTTTGAACCAGGCTGGAAGTCCAGGCTGGAAGTCCAGGCAGTCCCTGATTTTAACTGTCCAGGATCTGGTCTGATTCCACTGCTCTATAACATCCAGGTAGCAGTGCATGGCTGCACGTCTCAGACAAACCAGGACAAACCAGGACACCTCGATTAACAAGCGTCTCAATGCTGCTACTTTCTCATCTCTTATTGAAGCTGGGACTGTGGATGATCTGGGGCAGCTTTCCAAAGGAGTCCATATTGTCCACGGTGTCTTGGCGCTGTGCTTGCGTTGCACTCTGTTCCAGCTGGTCCAGGACATCCAGACTGGCAGATAGTCCCAGATCCAGTGTACTGATCCTTGGAAGGAATTGGGACAGAGATGAGATGCCTTGGTCTCTGCCCTGCAGCCTTTGCCGGTGGTTTCCCAGGCTGACCAGAGCGCCATGTTTGTTGGAGATGTAGATGTTGTAGCCATCCTGCAAGATCTGCTCTCTGAAGGTGCAGTCGTCTCTGGTGTAGGTGAGCTGCGTAAGACAGAGGACATTTATGCACGTTTATAAGATAAGATTAGGTGAAACTTGATTGATCATCATGGGGAAATTGGGTCTTTGCAGCAGCAAAATTTTGACTTACATGTTTTATACTGAACTTCATTATTGTTGTTGTTATTATTATTATTATTATTATTATTATTATTATTGTTAGTAGTAGTAGTAGTAGTAGCAACAGTAGTTGGGTCATGGGTGAATTCATGCTGGTCTGGCATTTCCATTTTTTCATTCTACCTGTCATTCCAGTGAACTCTTTCTGTTTGCAAATTGGAGTTTTAGTTCGACAAACATTTCTGCTCTGGAGGCAGAAATAATCTAACTGGCAAACTTGAATGGCAAAGAAGGAACTCAAAATATAAATACAAAATATAAATGGCAATTACTTATTTTTTAATTTAAATGGTATCTATGATCTCATAAGGTCAGCAGACTAGCTAACTAGCTAACCTAAATAGCTATAGGCTAGTGTGGCTAGCTTGAACTTGGAAGGTAGCTAGGCTAACTAGCTAACCTAGCTAACTTAGGCTAGACTGCATCATTTAGCTCTTAGTAGCAAGAGCTCTAGTCTTCATAATATTAGCTACCACCTCTCTTACCTCTTTCACTGGGCTTCAGTCTTACTTAGCTAGAAAAACTGCTGCTCTTTGGCTCCGCCCATTGAGATTTAACTCACCCAATGAGATTATTTCTTCCTCCAGAGCAGGACTGCCTCTGAGAAATGTCTGTATAGCTAAAACTCCAATCAGCATTAGGGCTAGTAAATATACATGGAGGGTTTGTACAGAAAGGCCCCCTTTTATCAAAAAACATGCGTAAATTATGCTGAAAGTTCTTCGACAGCTGTTTACATTGGCCACAGAGAGTCAGAGGCCAAGGTTGTTATTGCTGCTGCTGGATCTTTTCATTCAGGTTTTTCACTTTGCAAACACATCCTACCCTGCACCACACCGGACAAAGGTTGACGAACCGATCGACTGCCTGAATGAATGACTGACTGGCATGCAGGATTTTCTGAACGTGTAAAATGATTTACAATATATATATAAAAATGGGACCGTTTAGGGTCAGTGGTGTCAACTGGATGATCATATGAAGATTGCCATTCTAAAATGCCACGTGAATCCATTTTGGTTAAGCAATGATTCCTGATGCTCATTTTTCAAAAACACAACTGATCATAACATCGACAGATTTGTAATCAATCAATCAATATAATCATCCTTCAATATTCTGAAATGTTTATTAAATCAGAGGGGCTTTAATTGAAGCATGGAATAAGTTATAGCATGTGATCATATCTGGTAAAAAAAAAACAAAAAAAAACTCATGTCATAGCATTATATTTCACGAGTATGTAATCTGTCAGCCAAGTAATACTGTTGACTTTTTGTTCAACAATGAAGCTCAGTTGTCATTCATTATACCTATCAGTTTTATGAGACTATGGGGTTTTGTTTAGCCATAAATGGCATGATAAGCCGCACTATAAAAAACATTGTGAGTGTGTGATAATTATTAAAATCAGAGCATGATATAATAGACAGAACAAAGGATTTAAGGGGTTACATATTTTATGGTGCAACTGTGCAGCTGATGCCATGATATGAAATCCTGCGTTTGTGTGTCTTATATTTTAAGAAAAGTTGATCTATGTTTCCAATGGGATTCTAATCTGCTGGTAAATCATCATAATGCCAGAATGCCAATTTAATCAATATCTAATTATTCTGACATGTGACTATTCAGTAAACAATAAGTAAATTTGTGCAATTTGAGATTAGGTCTATATGAATTTATTTGCTATTCAGGACTTCTGGGGTGGAATATTGTTAATCTGCAAACATCTACTTTTGGAATAAATTCACATTGTCACCGACACATACGAACTCCTTACCGATGAGTACAGTTTTCCACTGCCTTCTATGCAGAGAAACCGCGCGGCTGCCACTCCTCTGATGACAACACAGCCTGGATCCACTGGCCGGATCTCCAGCAGGCCTGCAATTCAAACACACGCTCATCAAATCATCAGCATTTTTTTTTCTTTCTTCTTCTAAGTCTAACGCAGCATTTTTAAACTTGAGAAGTGGATGGCGTCGTGGTTCACTTACTGTACAGGGTCTGGTCCGCAGAGCCGTGGATTTGTCCATCTCCGCTTATCAGGAGATGCAAACCGGGCCTGGCGGCGTATAGATGCCTGAAACGGACCACCTGGCCCCAGCCGTTGGAGATGTGGGGGCCCTGGTCCTGTAGGGGCAAGCAAACGACTCCCGCGGCGAGAAACACGCTGGCGACGGACACTGCAGTGGGCACTAGCAACGGCATGGTGCGTCCAGTCACTCCGTGCAGACTCTTGTCACCGCTCCCCCGGTTGGCAGTGTGAACTAAAACAAGCCTAGCCCAAACCCAGGCTTTTAAACGCGACCCTTATCAGTAGCAGATAACCCTCTTCCCCAAAGCCAGTTCCCAGAAGCAAACCACAACACACCCCTGCTTGACATTCAACTAAATCATAGCTCTCTGTTGGCCCGAGACTAATAACACTAATACGTTTTTTACGGTCGGTGAAGATGCATACTTCATCAAATTATAGACTCGAGACGTTTTCTGAATCGATACGAGACCGTTTTCAATTCGGCGTACGTAACTCCACCAGGCAACTGTTATTTTCCTAAAATTTCAACTTTTTCACGCCGTCTGCTCTCGCCCTCCGCGGTGTATTTTGGCGGAGGAAGACCGGGAATAACGGGCGAACTAATTGAAGTTGAGATTATATAGAAATAAATTGCTGCTTGATGGAACACTCGCATGCCGAATTTACCAGAAGACCATAACAAGCTGGCCAATGTCTTACATCGTCTGTAGGTTTGCGATAAGCAGGGAAACATTACATCACCCGATTTTTTGAATGAAGTTTTGTGACGTTTTCTCCATGGAAGAAAACGGCGCATTTCGGGGCTATATTGACCCCAGCGCCCTGCCACTCCAACGAACTTCAGGTGGGAACATCAGAAGTTTTTTTGTGTGGCCTACGTACAACTCATATAGCTATTATACATACTATCCATCAATAGAGTCATAAATAATTGTATGCAAGGTTAAGAGACGATATTTTGTGGAAAGAATAAGAATAATACAATTGACCTCTAATAGGAGATATGAAAAGATATGTTGTAACCTAATGACTACACATGCCTCAAGTGTGATTCATTATGTTGCATAATTATGTTACATAAAATGCTGCCAAGTGTACGCTGTCAAATCCCACTTTTTTTATTTGTGGATAGGGTAAAGTCTACAGATTGTGCTTTATCCAAGCAGTGCTGCCAGACTAGGTCATTCAGCACTAATAACAGGCTTCTTTCCGCTCCTATCACTTTCTGACCCGCGCTTCCGATGCAGTTACATACAAGTTAAATAGTAACGGAGAGCAAATATCACCATTCATGACAATGCAACGCGAGGCCCTGATTCCAAAAGCTTAGTTTTTAGATTTATACAGTTGATCCTCTCCTAGGCTGACACGTGATTGTGTGTATAATGGCCTTCTGACAAGTTTAATATGAGTTGTAATGGTTTTACAATGCGTCCATACGCCATAAAACATTTCAGTATAGTTTCTGTCACCAGATGGCGCTCCTAGAATGCTTTTATCTGCTCAGGGAACAAGAACAACATTGGGGATTTGGAGAAGGAGATTGAGGAAGAGGAGGAGAAGGAGGCAGAGGAGGAGGATAAAGAGGAGGAAGAGGTGCAGGAAGGAGGGGGAGGACAAGGAGGAGGTGGAGTTCGAAGAGGTGGAGGAAGTACAAGTTCAGTACCAATATGGTAATGGTACTGTATTAATACAGTATGGGTATAATACTGGTACAGTCCTGGTATGGTACGGTTCTGGTCCACTCATCCAGAGGGGAACATCAGCTCTTATCCCTAAAATTTAGTGTCCATTTTTCCTTGAAATGCTTAATTTGGACCATATTGGTTGATGCCTCTTCCAGGAAAGAAATCATGAGATGAAGCTGATCACACAGAAACATTACAGTGTGTTGATTATGATTAGAATTTGTTTAGTTCGCTGTGCTGGAAATGAATGTTGGTGCTTAAACATAACACAGATTCATACGTTAACTGGATTAAAGTAATGAAAAGTATGAAAAAACAGTTACAGCATTATGACAGCGTGGAAAACAGCAGCAATCAAACATACAGACAGAGAAAAAACAATGAAAATATGTACACTATGAAAACATACCAATGACATAGGTGAGAAAAAAAATCAAGAGCAAATCTCTTCACTATACAATTATGTAGTTAAGAGTGTAGTGGTCATGTACTATAGCCATAAAAACACTTTTTGAAATGCTACGTTATATTTGTCAGATCTGTTTACTTGGTTACAGGCCCTACAGTCCAGCTGTAGCCTAGAAGGCCAGACTGCTGCAGCATTACTTGACCTGTTGCTGACATTTGAGAAGCATGGCCTGTCCTGTAATGTTGATGACGTTGTTTGAGTCAGAGTTGGCCTGAGCAGTCTGTTGGTTGAGAGAGACTCAGCAAGATGATGTCAGGCTTGAGTGAATGTCAGGCTTTTGTGTGCAGAGGATGTTGCTCCCATACAAACCACTGACCTATGTGGTCATCCACATCTACGTCAATTTCCCATCGAATCATCAGAAGTTCTGTGGATGTGCTTGGTTGTCAAATTGTCTTTCCATTGTCCAGCAATTCCAGTATTTTTTGAACATTTAAAAGGAAAATATTATCTAAATCCAAATTATGTTTTCTCATTTCATTCTAACTGATATTCACGTGATTCCTTTTACTTGGGGGAATGGGCTACAAAATTATTGTGCTCAAGGGTCAATCATCCTGATTGTTAGTATATTGTGGTTTCTGAACTGCTTGGAAGGCTGTTTCAAGGCTGTGTCAGCTTTCCCTCTTATTTTTTAAAATAAAATTTGGTTTCTGGGCTACGGTGCAGGCTGGGGGTCGAGGTATGAGGAGTATGGGGGTCTGGAACACTGGAATTTACCATTGAGTCACTTTAGCCACATGATTCAAATTCATTGAAACATCTATGATGGGAGGTCCTCAATTTACAGCTCCTATGCCATACCTGCATTTGGAGTCCCTGCTTGATTCCCTGTGTGACTTCATTTTCATTTATAGTGGGACTTATATTTATTAATCTACACAAAACCCATTAGAAATTTTGAAATGAAATAAATGAATGAATGGTCACATGATAATGTTTAACACTAGAATGGCCAAGCAGTGGCCAATTGACAGCTGTTTTTCAAATAGAAATATCTCAGCTTTCAAAGTATCCCTCCATGACTTTTCCTCAACTCAATTTCTGTATAAAATAGTGTTTTCAAAGTCCATTTGCCTTTCTAGTGTTAATGAATTTAGTGTTAGTGTTAATTGCATCACTATGCATGGAATGGTCAAACCACTTGTTTATCAAAATCACCAAGACAATGAGAAGGCAATACAGTTGACTGACACAAATAGCAATTCACAAGACATCTATGAGTATCTCAACAACAACTGAGAAAACTTAGCCTGGAACAGGGATACCGGGGTCTACTCCCAGAGCCAGGCCTGGGAGTGATGCTCACAGGCAAATGCTTGGTGGTCGCATGACCCCTGTAGCTTGACTGGGAACTGCCCAAAGAAGCAACATAGGGCCACTGCCTTGTGGGCTTCACCAACCGCAAGGTGAAGGGTAGGGGTCAGGTGCAATGCCTTTCGGGCAAAGAGCAGGGTGGAGCAAGACCTAGGTGTTATGGACTTCAGCAATGGAAACTGACTGTCAGCGATGGAACACAACTTCTCTGGGGGGAAGAGCCTGAGCTGTCACTTACGTACTTCCATGCACAGTGTCAGCTCTGGAGCTCTGGAGCCTGTCTCTCCTCCTACTCGGGAATTGTCCAGGATGAGAGGCGCTGGGTGGGTGTGGGGATACTGACGAGTCCTGGCTGGCTGTTGCACAGTTGGTGTTTGTCCTGGTAGATGAGGGGTCACCCCAATGTGACTACAAGGTGCGGAGAAGAAAACTGACTGTTGTGCGTATACACTTAAGAGCAGTTTGGTATGGAGTGCAGTCACTGGGCTGCTGGAAACTGCTGCATCTACCAACTCCATTGTGCTATTGGGAGACTTCAATGCTCATGTTGGCAAGAACTGGGAAAACTGAAACAAAGTGACTGGAATTACCTCCCTGAACTGAACCCTTGCGTTGTGTTGTTAATGGACTTTAGAGCAAGCTAGAGATTGTCCGTAACAAACACCATGTTCGAACACAAGGAGATTCAGAAATGTACATGCACCAGAACTCCTTGGGTCAAAGGTCAACAATCGACTTTGTAGTTGGCAGGGGAGGCTGCTGGACAGACCTAATAAGCCCAAATGTGTAATGAAGCTTTGCTGGGAACACCTGGTGGATGACTTTGTCCTGAAGGATTTCACCTCTCACCTCCAAATGACCTTCTACATCTTGAAGAAGATTGGGGACATGGAGTCAAAATGGACCCTGTTCAAAAGCTTGTTCATGGTAAAAGGGCACTAGGAGCTGTGGCCAAAAGGGCATCTCCTTGGCATATTCAAAAAAGGGGATTGGAGGGTGTGTCTCAGAATCCCTGGGAAAGTCTATGCCAAGGTGCTGGCAAGAAGACCCCCTCCAAACCTCAGATTCAGAGGGAACAATGCAGTCCTGGTCATGGAACAATGGACCAGCTTTATACTCTCTTACAGATAATTGAGGGGTTATGGAAGTTTGCTAAAGCTGTCTATATGTGTTTGTAGATTAGGAAAAGGCCTACGACCATGTTCCCCAAGGTATCCTGTGGGAGGTATTGTGGGAGTATGGGATGCCAGGACTGCTACTGTGAGGCATTTGATCCCTATACACTCAGGGCCTGAGCTGTATTTGCATTATTGGCATTAAATGATGCTCATTCAAGGTGGGCATCAGACTCCATCAAAGATATGCCTTGCCCCCCCTCCCATTTGTGATATTCATGGTCATGATATCAAGGTGTCGCTGAGATCTGGACAGTGGCCAGGCTATAGTGTGAATGCCGCACGAGAAGTGCTACTACACTCACTGTGCCTCATTCACGAAATGTGCGTAAGATCAGATTTGATCGTAAAGCGCTCATACGAACGTTTCTACGAACGTAGTCTGATTCATCATTTTGTTCGTATCTGAATTTGTTTGTTGGTACGATCAAAACCTACGTGTTTGGAAACATGTGGGAATTTGTGCATGTTTGGAAACATGTGGGAAGCCACTTAGAATGCCTTATTCTTTATGAAAAATCAATTACAGTAGTGCCAAACCTCATTAACAACAAAATGCTTCGGTGTAGAAAAAAAATTAGGCTGCAATGGCGTATTTGCCGAATTGTCCTCATTCATACATTATCAAACTTGTAATGGGCTGGTCACATGGACTGAACGCCTTACAAATACAATTACACAGTCCTACCATCTGATGAAGATGCAGACTGAATGTCCAACTCCAATGCCGACTGGACACCCGACAGTGAGGTCTCTCCTATTATTAATTGATCCTCTGATCCATGTCGGATAGCGCCACAGTGCACTGCCTTCCTCCTGTGGCTGATAATACGCTCCTACTTCTCCTTATACCTTTTTGCAATCTAGTTTCTGTCGAACCGTTTCTTTTTTTACCTCAACAACGGTGTATGTTTCTGTTGAAACAGCATTGACAGTGTTAATAATTTCTTGCCAAGCTTTACTTTAATCAGTTCTTGTGACTCCGCTGCTTATGCTTCTGAAAACTGTTGTTTTTTTACTCATGCATGCATGCGTGCAACACTTCAACTTCTGACTCTGCAAAGTTCTTCTTTTCCCTCTTTTTTTCATGGTTTACGGTTCACGACCCTTCAGTCTGCAGGCCTTTTACGATGTTGAACATCCGTTTACCGATGCAAATCGGATTCAACAGGCATGCACATCCAATTTACGAACGATTGGCATTCATTAAATATACACCTGTTCTACACACAAATCGAGGTTTCTTGCATGTTTCATGAATCCGACGTTGGTATTTTCTTACGCACATAAATATGACAAATTTACGAATAATTTAAGAGAAGTTTCGTGAATGAGGTCCAATGAATGCAGATGGTTTCATACAGGTGTACTGCATGATACAATTAAGCAATTAACATGCAATTAACAAAAAGTGATGTGGTCAGATGAGTCATCCTCCACCATATTCTCCACAAGTGGGCGAGTGCATGTGTGGTGTACACCAAGAGAACGGTACACATCTGAATGCTTGACCCCTACAGTGAGGGGGTCCAGTGACTTATGTTATGCTGTGGGGGGCATTTTCCTGGCATGGTTTGGGTCCACTTGTCCCTTTAGAGGGAAGGTTCACTGCAAATCAATACAAAGTTATTCTGAGTGATCACCTTTATCCTATGATGAAACACTTTGATACTGATGGGAGTGGTCTCTTCCAGGATGACAGTGCCCCCATCCACAGTGCACGAGGGGTCACTGAATGATTTGATGAGTATGACAATGATGTGAATCATATGCTATGGCCTTCGCAGTCACCACATCTCAACCCAATTGAACACCTATGGGAGATTTTGAACAGACGTGTTAGACAGCCACCATCATCATCAAAACACCAAATGAGGGAATATATTTTGGAAGAATGGTGTTCCATCCCTCCAGTAGAGTTCCAGAGACTCGGAGAATCTATGCCAAGGCGCATTGAAGCTGTGCTGGTGGCTCCTGGTGGCCCAACACCTTACTAAGACAATTTATGTTGGATTTTCTTTTAAATTGTCACCTGTCTGTTTCAGTAGGTGCTGGCAAATCAGGCCTCTGCCTTGTGCAGCCTTGTGGGTAGCACTGTGTATCTCGTAGTATAATACTGAGTAGAATAAAGTAGCGTAGCATAACACTGATTGGCTGCATTTATGGGATTGTACAGTGTTGTACTGTGGTATTGAGGGGGGTCTGCACTGCTAGCTAGGGCAGTGCCCATCAGTCAAGTATAGGCATGGTGGCACATACATACAAACACACACACACGCACTCCTCGGACCCGAACCAGGGACGACCACCCCTTTCCCTAACCTGGGAATAGTATCCAACTGGGGTTATCCCACCCCAACCCCCATCCCTTTCCCTAAACAGGGTTCAAATCCTCCCCTCCCTTCGCACTCACATACACTGGTTAGCTGTGTTGTCTAGCTGTGTTGATGTAT
>OOFE01036353.1:13780-33081 GCA_900323365.1 Monocentris japonica | reverse complement strand
TCTTATGTCTATCTTGTTCAGCTTTGTTGTCCTTGGTTTTGCTGTATGTCTATTCTATGTAAGTACTAGAGAGCAATGGAAAAAATGGAGCAAATTCCTTGTATGTGTAAACTTACTTGGCAATAAACCCCATTCTGATTCTGATTCTGATTCTGATTCTGATTCTGATTCTAGATGGCAAGGGTAAAAGGGAGTTGTGAGGTGGTGGCATAGAGGGGGGTGTTTCCAGGACACTGGAATACACAGTTAAGCCTTCTTGAGGTGTTGTGGGCCTAACTTAACGAAATATCGGTGAAGTAAGGTGCCCACTTGATAACCCCAATGACAAGCCGCATACCGCTGTTGGCTAGGGTAGGTAACTGGCGAATGGTGCCACCTGAGATCTGTAGATCTATGATGGTGTAGCCTGATTTCTGCTATGGTTATATCTATCGGTTGTTTTGTTTTTTAATCTGAATTGGGCTTCTAAGTGTTTGCCTTGGTTTATGGCCCAAGGGATAGCAACATCTTGTCTTGTGTATTCATGAATGTGCCTCCTCTAAAATCACTAGAAAGCACAGCACCTTGTGGCTTATGTAAGTAACCATACACTTCAAAATTATTTACTCAAACTAATAGCAAGCAAAGCTGTTCATACAATTCATTTTTTGCTACTATACCTTTGTGGATTTTGTTTGATTTGGCTGACACAGTCGAGTACATGGACTGTTTGTCTTGTTTCTTCAAGACTTATGCAGCATCTGTTTTGCATTTGGGATGAACAGGTGCAGAGCAAAGGGAATACAAAATGAAAGGTGGAGCAAAAGGCTTGAAGCAATACAGACAACGAAATGTGGAAAACCTAAAAGCTATAGATGAGAATCAGCTTTACAGAATCCTTTCAGCGCTTTAATTTCAAAAAAGTAATGCAAAACAAATTGCACTATCGTGACTTTTCTTGGGAAAGTCATTTGTAAATTCGAGCCCATTTTGCTTGAATCCTTTATCTGCACCTGAGAGTTCCAGCTGCACTGTAACTGGTGAAACAAATGCCAGAGCATGGAGGTTTCAAATCTGTTTTCCTGCTCTTAAACCCAACCATCTGACACCACTGCTGGCATGAATCCTTCAACTCTTTCAGGTCATATGAGGATTGTACCAGTCTAACAGTCGACCTCCATTACATAAAGCAAAGAACCGAAGATTTCATCAGTCGTTGCATCAGGGACAAAATGATACTTCTAGGGACAGTGTGACAACCCCATCAAACAAATACCTGCTTCTGCACGTACCACACTATATATAGATATTTTTGTTTCATGCTGTTCCTCTGCCCCCCGCCCCCCTGTCAGTTCTTAGAATGCTGCTCTGAGTTAAGCCGTACCACGGCCTGCCGTGGTGTCCTGCGTCAATATAAATGCTAATGAACAGCGGGGTGGTGAGAGGCCACGGCGCTTTTGTCATGTTAATACTACGTTTGCCTTAGAGGAAGTTGCGAGGCGCGGCACGGGGCTGCCGATGAGTGCCGAGGCTTTGAAGATCTAACACATTATTATCTAAAGTGAAATCACATGAAAAGGCAATGATTCTTTAGCGGAGGGGATCTCGCAGCCCATGGAAAGGAAACCAATGTACCTATTCTCTCGCTAGAGAGAGAGCGAGAAAGCAAATAAAGGATGAAATGTTCGCTGTGTGTCAGGTGTTTGTGTTTTTGATGCATTCGTGCACAACCTCCGTGTCGCTTTCATGTACACATGTATTCTTAGAGTGACTTTTGGTCTGCTGGTGAATCACAAGGGGTTGAATTTAGGGTTTGACTGATACATGTTTTTGAAGGTTCATGCTGATATTTTTGGACTGGTCAATAGCCGATATTTTGTGCCAATATCTTTAAATTTGACTAGGTTTAATACCTTAAAATTCCAAGTATTCAGTGTTTCCATGAGAATTTGATTCTTGTCAGGGTGGAAAAGCCTCGGAAACAGCATGTAGACCAACATGGAACACTAAAACTCTCCATTGAAACCACATTAATGAAATTCTTTTAGGTTTAGCGTCTCTTTAAGGCAGGGTGACCCGACCCAACTATTTATACATAAGCCTTTTAATGAAGAATTAATTGACATATAACCTTATTGAACAATTACATGAAAAAAACAATTTGCATGCAATTGTATTGCAGGTTTTAAGACAGGAAGGAACATCTATCATATCAGAGGTGGATGACAGTCATAACCTTATTTGAATCATGTAGATTTCACAGTTAATTATGACTGTTCTCTCAAAGATCTCCTACCATTAAGTTCTTTAGTTATATTTCCAATATTTTGGCCAGTGTATGAAGAGACAAAAGTCAGACACCTCCTAGATTGAGTCCTGGACATGATTTATGGTTGGCCGGAGGCACAGTGTTGTTTTTTTGCTGTTCCAGGCATTTCCAGAGAATACCAATGTAAAATTGGTATGCCCCATTAGTAGGAGGGATCACTTGGGATTGCAGAGCTGTGATGGGGGGGCTCCAATCGCAAACACTCAGCAAATCTCAGGACAGAATTATCACTTCTCTTCAATTACACTTGCCAGCAGAGCAGCAAATGCACTCTAAGATGCCTGTCAATAAACATACTAACGCTTGTGCTTAGGATGTGTAACTTTAGATTACCATTTAGCCTGAGTACTATTGAATGCCTCCGCTGTCTAAGCGCCCAGTGGCCTGCTTTCAATTCTGATAGGGAGCAGTTCTGTCTTGAAGTTTTAACTGTCGACCTCATCTTTTTCGGAGTAACTCAAACCTTTCACATCAGTGGATTGGGCTTCAGATCTTGTGTCAACGGAGAAAAATACAACTGACAGGACAACAATGACGCAGATGAGATGATTATAATCTACACGGCCTATCTCGGTGTCCATTTTCAAACTGTTGTACAGTTGGAAGGCTTTGGCGGAATTCACGTGAAATTGACAACTGCTGATTATCCTCTCAGCAAATATCTTCAAATTTCCAAGATAAGTCGCCTACACTGGCTATGCAGACGCCAGCCGAGACAGTTACAAGACAGGCAGAATTCATAGTATTGAAGGTGCAAGAGCTGGGTTTCCATTCAACTGGAATATTACACAAACATAAAATGTTGCAAAAAAATAAAATGTGAAATATATGTGTTTCCATCAGCTACTTGAAAGGAATAAATAGACTTCCTGGATGGCAGAAAATCATATCCACAAAACAACTGAAAGAATCTGGATTAGTATTGATTAATATGATTAGTATTTGGAAAGTTGTTATTGTTCTTCAGTGTCATATGTTGATCATATTTCATGCTTTCATCGAGATGAAAACATAAAGTCACTTAGCAATATTCTAATGTTGCAACTAATGGCCATACAACCACTATGGAGAAAGACATCCAGAGCCACTTTTGAACTGTTGTGCAATGACTTTGAACCATTCATCAGGTTGATCATGCCAAGCCTACATCATTTCCGTTACTATTTATTACCTAATTTTTTTATCAGGAAAAAAATCTGACTTCAAACCTTTTGCAACATTGAGTTAGTTAGTTAGTTTTTATTAAATTTTGCTATTTCCATTCAGCTTTTCTAATTCAAAGCATAATATTTTGCATAAAATACTCGTATGGAAACCCAGCTAGTATAAAAGTAAACATAATGGTAGATAAGGTAAGATGGAAAGGAGAGGAAGAAGAAGAGATACATTTCTTGCACTGTGAGTGGAGGGGAGACAGAGAAAGAGGCAGTAGATTATAGAGGCCGAAAAGAGTGGCAACCACTCGTATAAAGCTACCTGCTGGTTTTGTTTCTCCGCTTGGAGAACAAATGCTAGAAATCACAGGGTTTCCACCAACAATAAATATCAGGATGAGTTTCCTCTCTCCCTCTCGCTCTCTTCCACTCTATCCACTCTATCTCAAAGCTATAGACCGGCTGGGTTGTGGGTTGGGAAAGTGAACGAGTAACCCGTAGACTGGTAGACTGGTTGGCTCCCAGTATGAATGTGAAGCAGAGTGTTAGTAGAAAAGAGCATGGAGCTCTGTTGTCTTTTCCTGGGGAAATAAAAAAGTTAAAAAAATATATATTTCTGATTTCCGGTTTGGATGGCGGAGGAGTAAGTTGCAACATCGGAGGCTCCGCAGATTTCATCATTATTTCAATCGTTTGTGTACTTTTTATCTACTACCGTGTTCCCGTGTTTAAGTTTGGTTTTTATAGCCATTCCTCCTGCTTCCCATGTGTCAAAACATGTTGAAATCAGTAAGCAAGGGAGGTAATCCGCCAAGACAGCTTCGTGCTCCTACTATGCAATTAGCATCTGCGACACCTAGCGCCTCTGCTATCCCAATGGCCCTCCAAGACAGGGCAAGGAGATTGCTGCTATCATTCGAGCTGAGCTCCAACTGAATTTCGAGCAATGGTTGGTGACGAACTAGCTACCTTAAAGACTGAACTACAGGCGGTCAAGGACGAATTCTCTAACGGCATGGTTACAGTGAAGACCAACGTGGCTACCTTGAAAACTACGGTGAGGGAGATGGAGCAGTCATTGTCAAGCTGCTCTGATGATGTTGCTGTAGTTGAGGACAAATTGGATGCTCTGGTTAAGGAGGTGAATAGACTGTCGGAAAAGTGCGAGGATTTAGAAGCCAGAAATATCAGGATTGTAGGTGTGCCAGAAAACAAGCCTTTCAAACACTGAGGCAGTGGCTGCATTACTCAAGAAAGCACTTAAGATGGATAAGGAAATAGTCATTGACAGGTCACATCGCACTCTGCAGCTCAAACCAAAACTTGAGGAACGGCCAAGAGCTATTGTGGCGAGGCTACATTATCATTTGGACTGTGTCGACATCCTAAGACAAGGGCTCATGCAGCCTTCTATGATGCATGCCAGATACTTCGTAAAATAACAGAAATACCCGGTCAAGTTCGGCTTCCTATACCCAGCCTGGCTCCGCATTACACACGACGACATGGAGGATGATTCATTTTCCTGTTCATTGCTGTGGGAAACGTTGAAAGCATACCTGCGAGGACAAATAATCTCATATTCCTCTCACTAATATAGCCAATAGCCCAACACCAGAATTACATAAACGTCATCTTGATCTGCAGGCTGAGTTTGATCTTATAACCACAGATAATGTTGAGCGCCTCCTACTTCACTCCCATAGCTCTTATTATGAACATGGAGACAAAGCTAGTCGATTACTTGCACACCAGATAAGGCGCCAGGCAGCTTCATGCCTGATTCCACAGATTAAAGATTCATCCGGCACTGTAGTATCTGATCCTGATGACATCAATGCCACCTTCAAATCCTTTTATTCTACCTTATATACATCAGAGTTTTCAGCGGACAATACTGTGATGACCTCCTTCTTACAGAACCTAGATGCCTATACAATAGATTCAGCCAACTCGAATAACCTAGACGCTCCCTTTACCATAGAGGAAGTTACAAAGGCGGTAAATACAATGCAGAATAATAAAGCCCCAGTTCCTGATGGATTTCCGGTAGAGTTCTTCAAAAAATTCCAGAACAAATTGACTCCACTTCTCTAATGTACAATGAATGAATGTACAATGAATGTACAATGAATCCCTAGTAAACGGTTCCTTGCCTGAAACATTAACACAAGCCTCCATAATGTTGCATCTAAAAAAGGTTAAGGACCCCACCAGGCCCCTTTCATTACAGAATGTGGATGCCAAGATATTAGCTACAGTTTTAGCTACTCGGTTGGAAAACATACTTCCAAACGTTATATCTGAGGAACAAACTGGGTTAATTAAAGGGAGGCAGCTGTTCTTTAATGGCCGCACTCTCTTGAATATAATTCACTCCAAACAATCTACAGTTACTCCAGAGGGAGTGATTTCACTCCATGCTGAAAAAGCGTTTGACCGAGTGGAATGGGTGTACCTTTTTGCAGTACTTCAAAAATTCAGGTTTGGGGACAAATTTATTTCTTGGGTTCGTCTCCTATATGCTCCACCCCAGGCGTGTGTTCACACTAATGACACGCGATCCAGTTACTTTAAGTTGGGACGAGGTACAAGGGGTGCCCACTACCCCTTTGCTGTTTGCACTGGCTATTGAACCCCTGTCTATAGCACTGAGATCGTCCTCAATATTTGAAGGTATTATTCGTTCAGATATTGAATTTTAATTGTCACTATATGCAGACAACCTATTACTATATGTTTCTAATCCGGTTTCCACCATCCCTGCAATTATATCCTTGTTGAAAAAATTTGGTTCCTTTTCTGGTTATAAAATAAATCTTTCTAAGAGTGAATGCTATCCCATCAATACACCAGCTCTACAACTATGGCAAGCCAATATTCCATTCAAACTAAGTAGGTCTGGATTTGAGTATCTTGGGATTAATGTTACCAGAACCTTACCTTCCTTTTTCTCTGCCTATTTCTCTCCACTACTGGCTCAAACTGGCTCAAAAATTTCCAGAGATGGTGCAATTTACCCCTGTCACTGATAGGAAGAATTAATGTAGTGAAAATGAATATACTACCTAAATTTCTGTTCCTTTTCCAATGTATTCCCTTGTTTTTGTTTAAGCGATTTTTTAAATCTATTGACGAAATAGTTATCCCTTTTATATGGAATGGTAAAGCACCCAAAAATGTAAATTCAGTGCAGGGCTTTCCCTGCTTAACTTCCAGTTATACTATTGGTCAACAAATATTCATAAATTAACATGTTGGCTCAATATATTCAGTGTTCCATGGTGTAGATTAGAGGCTAGTTCTTGTATCCCTACTTCTCCATTGGCTTTACTCACCTCACCCCTACCCATCAAATTTTCTGGTGTCATACATAATTCAGTTGTATCATCAACCCTCAGGATTTGGAGTCAATTCAGGTGTCATCTTATGTTCCACCCTGCATCCACCCTAATGCCACTACTCAGGAATCACTTGTTCCCCCCTTCTAAATTAGATCTCGCCTTTCACCAGTGGCATGAAAAAGGTATACAGTGTTTCCGAGATTTGTATAAGGATGGAATTTTTCGTAATTTTGAAGAGCTATCCACTGAATATGACCTACCATCATCCCATCTATTCCGTTATTTTCAGGCCAGACATTGCGCTTCTTCCATTTTCTCTGACTATCCCTCCTTACCCAATAAACACGTATGGGAGGATTTGCTGTAACAAGACCCCCAACAAAAGTTATTAATCTCAAGAATCTATAGTCAACTTATGGATTTAGATGTTTGTTTTCTTACTAAAATTAAAAATGCTTGGGAACAAGAATTGGGTGTTGATTTTATAGAGGACTGGTGGGTGAGTCCACTCTAGCACTGTGTGCGCACGCTTAGAACTCATACAGTTTAAAATATTTCATAGAGTTCACTACTCTACTCTCTGAAATATGTGCAGATGTAGAAAACATATGTGATAGATGCCATGCTTCCCCATGTAATTTAAGTCATATGTTTTTTTCTTGTCCAATGCTGCATAGTTAGTGGACAAACTTCTTTACAACATTATCTAAAATATTTAAATTAAAAGTTGATATATGCCCTGGTGCTTTTTGGAGTTCCCAAGATTTGGACGCAATTTAATTTGAAACAATTGGACATAATACCCTTTAACTCATTAATAGCTAAACAAGAATTCTACTTCAGTGGAAATCCACTAAACCACCATCTACCTCTCAGTGGCTCACAGACACCATGTCCTTCATCAAACTGGAATAAATAAGATACTCCAGAAAAGGAAACCTCAGCAACTTCTTTAAAAGATGGCAATCCTTCATAGATCACTTAAACTCTCTGAAAACACTGCCATCTGACTAATCTTCTCCCTTTCTCTGTCCTCTCTTTCTCTCTCTCTGTCTCTTTCCTTCCTCTCTCTTGTTTTGAGCTGTTCTAGTGAGGTTGATTTTCTAATTTGTCTCCCTCATGGTCAATATTTTGTTTTTGCTTTATGTCTACTCTTATTGTGGTTAAGAAAAAAAGAGAGATCATAAAGAGATGTAACATTCTATGTAATACATGTATTGCTCTCAATAAAAATATTATATAAAAAATAGTAGTGTAAATAATAGTGTAGCTGGGAGATCGTTTCAAGTTTGAGCCTTTTGTTGTCACTGACCATGTTCAATCATAGTGGCTTACTGTATCTCCTGTGGCAAGCTAACCTCTGGAGACATTAGCCAGCCCTTTGACCAGGCTTATGTGTGATAACCAGAGTATGTCTTACGTGGCAATAATCCAAGATCAGAGGGGTTAATAGCGTGTACTCTGACCTAACTCCAAAGGGTTAGCGTTTCCCTCAGGGGTCTTTATAACCGCTCAGTCCCTGGGCCCTCAATGTGGACCTCGGGAAACGTTAATTCCTCACCAAGCCTCAGTGGAGGTCACTTTTGGTTAAGCTTCATGACAGGGAGCTGGGGCTGTGGAGCTGTGGATGATGGATGCATGCCATGGCTCCTGGCCCTCCATCACTGGATGTGTTTACTGAAATGCAATCTGCACATTACTTGTGACCGGGAGGTCTTGGTCTCGGATGGAGTGTTAGGAGGCATATCGAGGCGGAATTAAGTGGGCTTTGTGTTTTTATGAATGCTAACTGATTCCAACAGCAATAATTTCAGTGTCATTGTAATGTAATGTAATATGCCTGTTCTGTAACAGCAGGGTCATTGGCTTTGAGCTATGCTGAAGTGCTTTCAAAGGAGCCTAAGCAAACAAAATACTTAATTCGGGATCACAGTGTGCACACTCCGGCAACCTGCCCCACTTAGCGTTGATTCACAAAAACAAACAATCCATCACTGTCTATTGTACAGGCACTTTTGCACAGGTAATGCAACGTGTGGTATTTCCCCAAGGCACCCAACAGACTTCACTGAACTGTTAAAATCCCCCTGGGGCTGCCACTTACCTGCCTTGCCCCTGACTGGGTTTCAAACCCATCTCATCCACAGCAGCCGTCCAGCTGCAGGAACTGAGCAACTGCAGACAACCGAGAGCTTTTTAACAAACAAGCCGATGGTGGATTAAGAGACCTTCTGTCTCTGGGTGGAGGAGGGCTCTCTAGCTCTCTCTCCCTCTGCCTCTCTCTCATCACTGTCTAACTCAGAGAGACTGTTCATGGTTTTGTGGGTGTGGGAGAGTGTGGGATGTGTGTGTATGTGGTGGTACTGTTGTAAATACCATTCCGTGCATGTGTGCATCCATCTTTGTGTGGATGTTTGTGGGTCTTAGCGTGAATATATTTAACATGTATTACTTTGAGTGAGTGGAGGATATTTCACAACACTGACTCAGTAGATTGACTGAGAATAGAGGGGGCAGTCCTCGCTCATCACTGCCTTCAGAGTCGTGATCGATTAAATCGTAGAGTATTCCTCAGCAGACCAGAGGATAGCAGAGAAGCTAGACTACTCCCCCTGAATAGTTTCCTCTAAACAGCGAGATGAGGTACAGCACAGATGCAGGTGCGTTAGGATAGTCATATACTACACTACTGTAAAGCATTTAGATGAGACACCAACTCATTAAGTTGCATTCTTTCTGATTGTGAAACCACCCATTGTGAACTGGAAAGTCAAGAGAAAGGGCAACAATGGAGGCGAAGACATTTTGACCTTTGCAATCGATTCCACAGTAGTCAGGTGACCGCAAAGAACGCGTGATCAATCTTATGGGACAAACCATAACTGCTTTAATTAGCCCCAATACCATTTGGCTTTTACATCCTCATATCCCACAGTTCTGTGAGTCCTGCCTCCCTCCATAAATGTAATAGGGCCACAATCAATGTTTACAGATTCAGGCCTTAATCCATTTGTGATCAGTGGAGGTTTTGCACTAAGCCTCAGTGAGGATACACAACATTAAGTTACTGAGTTACTATCTCTTACCCTTATCAGATTGACAAAACCCATGGCCTTAGCAGAGTCCTGAATTAGGGGGCCAGCGTCAATTAAATCCCCACCTCTCATTGTTCACGTCCAGGCAGCATTAAAGTATGACAAGTGAAACATAATTAGGTATTAAATTGTATTAAATTGGCCATTGAGTGAAACAGATTCACAGCATGTTTCATATATTCCCTGTTAATTCAAGCAAAACAACATTAATCCATCATAAGCATGCCTTGCAGCACGCTTCGCCTCGTCTCACCTTGTCCCGTGCTAATTCATCCCCCTCCTTGCCTCCCCTCTTCCTTCTCCTCTCCTCCATCTCTGCCTTTAAGAAGACAAAATGATCTGGGACTGCACAGCACTTGTTCTTGTTTACAGTGTTTTGTTGATTGTACATTGTTGATTTGGAATCACACCTGCAAATGTTTAATACTTTATAATGTGTGTTTTCTCAAACTTGTGTAATCTCCATAATGAGGATTGGGAGGCAAAAACAAAAGCGTCAGGGATGAGCCCCTCACATTATCCAAACTGTTTTGTTCTTCTTTTAATTACGGTCTTACTCATTGCGCGGTAATATCTGTGGGCTCATTCATTTTCAGCGTGCGTATGTATCACATAAAGCAGCTTTTCAGAGCTCAAGGCCTCAAGGACGACTATTAGAGGGCAATCAGGAAGCAGTGTGATGCAACGATGCGGTCACTACCCTCAGGGGCTCGCATTGTTGGATATGGAGATGAGAGTGGGAGGGATATCACACACACTTTAATTGATTTCAACGGAGGAACGGGCCACACGGATGCTGTGCACTTTAAGCATCCATGCCAACAGCAGTCAGATAGCTCCTCAGTCTTATGGACTAATGTATGTAACAACAGGACAAATCTGACATAAATAACTCATGGGGAGGTAATTAACTAGGGGCATAATAAAAGATGGTGGCCTACAGAGTTGATATTATTTGGTCCCAGCGCATCCCACAGTTCACTGTGCACCCAGCATTTGCTCTGCCTCTTCTTCTTTGTTTGCGTTTCAGTAGTGGATGTTTTTCCTGGAGGTTTTACAGTGTGTAAAGCAACAATGTTACATATTTTATGAACCTGGTTTACTCTCTCGGCCTGCTCTCATATCAAGTTCCTAGTTGCATAACTTTTCATAAGATATGTGTGAGAACACGTTGACTCTCACCTCTAACGTTTTGCAGACTGATCAATCTCCTGTTTTTATTCATAGTCACCTGTTAATAAAAGACAAATGTGAACGTCTGAGAGCTTCACCACAGTAGCTATGGCTCACTTTGACATTTTCCACCTGTGTGACAGCGTGCTGTACAGTCTTGATTGGATGGATGGATAGATGGATGGATGGATGGATGGATGGATGGATGGATGGATGGATGGATGGATGACAGAGTGGTTCAGCGGTTCCTCTCGAAGGGTTTGAGTTACAAGCAGTTGTGTTAGAGATTGGGCTTACTTCTGTGTTTCTGTAACTGACCTGTCTGTGATTCTCTGTCGTTCTCTGGTACAACACACATCCAAACATACACACACACACACACACACACACGTTTGTTAAACGCACATGTGCTAAACGGTCTGACGTGAAGTTTTATTTCTGCTCACCTCACAGAGGTTCAAATCCAGCGGGTTGATGAAATCCTTGCTGCAGGGGAAAGGGTTGCAGTTAGACCCCAGGGAATGAGAATGAAAAGAAAAGGTATTGCAATGAGAGGTAGTGAGAGAGTGAGAGCTAGGAATTTCAAGTGAAAATGAGTCACATGTCTGGCGTGTCACCAATCAAACTCAGAATACCTAATTCTGGTGTGGGGGTTCCTTCATATGTCTAGTCGATTCAGGTATTGACTATTACGCCACTTTATTTCTATGACTGCACCTCGTCATTATTTTCTCTCTCTTTCTGGATCTTTCTTTCAGTCTTTCTCTGTCTCATACTCTCATAATCCTATACAGAGGAAAGGAGAGGGCTGCCTTTGCTTCGATCCAGTGTGGCTTGTCTTAAATCCACGTTTTCCATCTCTCCCCTCATCCCATTACAGCTACGAGTCTTGGGCTGGGGGGGAAACTAAATCAGCCTGCTCTCTCCATTGAATTATTACGAGAATCATGTGGTTTGAGTGAGTGACTGGGGAGGCAGACGGGAGACAGCCTGGCCCTGTAGGAGTGCTTTTGCACAGATGTTGACTATCAAGGTTGCACGCGTGTACATGTCTGATCTACTGTAACTAAATTGTGAGCCTGTGAGACTAGGTCTTGTGCTGTGGAGGTAGCAGAGCAGTCTGTATCACACATGATAAAGTTAGGGGATCAGATGTTCAGTAGCTGGGGATTCCCATGCAACAAGTGCTGTGAGTGATATCAAATATAATAATAAAATAATATCAAAAGTTAAGATTACCACCTTTATCATTAAATATGACAAAATGTGATTTCTCTTCAATAAAATTGAAAGTGGCATCCAGGTTGTCAAAATGCAAAGTGGGGTTAAGCTCAGTATTGTTGGCCTTTTTGTATTGGACTCTTTCTCATATTGAAAAGGTCATTTATGGAAAGCCTTTGGTCAGTTATTGATTGGCATTTTTCTGATTGGCTTGGGTACTTGGTGTTGGCATGGAGAACAGTTTGTTTGCACTTTGGGGGGATCCAGTTGGTTGTATTCTGCCAGACAAGATCAAGCAATGCTAGTAAAGGAATCCATTTCAAATAATGTGACAGGTCTAATTCTCATGATATTGCACATGTTTCCTTAATATGTTCTGTATATATATCTATATATATAGATATATATGTGTTGTTGGTTGTGTTATGTTTAATAAAACCCATTTATTCTGTTCTTATTTATACCCTTTTATACCCTATTTTTTTCTTTGCTGTATCATTTTATTTGTTGCTGCTATGACCCAATTTCCCTATGGAGATTGTTGAAGTTCTAGATCTGATCATATACCATTTGGTTGATGCTTTTAAGCAAAGCACCTTATAGTACCATCAGTGTGTACGTTTTTTTTTTTTTTTACAGCACCAGTATTCATGTTCAGGTGACACTCCAACATACACATTCAATCATAACCCACTCCGTTGGCAGAGAAATCATACGCAATTCAGTTATCAACTAAGGATGCAGCATAATCGATAGGAAAAAGGCAAATGCTTTGCAAATGCAACACATACTTTACAGCCACATCATTGATATGGGTGGCAGTTGGCAGCTGTTAGCAGCACGGCGCTCAACAAGGTTATCAATACAGCTCTATGGAGTGGCTATATCTGGAGTTTGGCTCCTCCAGCGTTGGCTGCTAAATAGTTTTGTGTGACGTGTTTAGAGTGCACCCAGGGCACAGTCAATAGCACTCCTTTCGTTTCAGTGCCTCAAAAACAGCCTAGTAAAACACTGGGACGGCCACTTAGAGTAATTGCATTTTACTGTCAGATGTGTCCGTGTCCACCTCCACTCCCCAGAGCGACACACAACCTTCCTCCATCCAGATCAACACGTGTGAAGGAGGGGGTTCGGGTGTCTATGAGTATCTATGTGTGTTTGCCAGCATGAGTGTTTATTTAGCCAAGGCTTAATGAAGCAGCATGGTTCACATGTGCTCCTTACTGAGAGGGAATGGCAGGAGAGGCTTTGATTAGCGCTCTATTGGTACTGAATATTTCCTTCACCTGTCATCAATACGCTTACATTTGATGCTTTAGCTCTGGGCCAATGCCTCCCTTCTCACATGCCTAGCATTATCAGTACCAGAGTTGATAGGACCCAGATTAACATCACAGCAAATCATTTAACACACTGATTGACGTGTAGCCCTAATGTTCTGGGTGACTTCGGAGAAAAGGCAAGTGAGAGACAAGGATCTGAACTGGACCGTCTGTATCACCTCCATCTCCAAAAAGTCATTATGGTCGACCCCCCTCTCTCTGGGTTGTTGTGATCTGGAGAGAGGCTGCCGTGACTCGGGGGAGAATTAGATCAGAAACGAGAGGATTTTCAATTGGGCCGAGGTGTGTGGACAACAGCGGGGGGTCAGGGGTGCTGCAGTGTTTTTAGAATGACTTCCATGATGGAATTGTCTCAGGGGGCTGATGGCTGGGCCAGACCTGCTCATCTACCAGTTGACATGAGCTGCTTTCTGAATAGTCAGTGTCGGTGAATCACAAGGCCTTGTTGTCGTGAACATGGTGAAAGACATTTGACATACTTGATTCCTAAAGCAAATGAGAGGTTGCCTTTGACATGTGTTTTTGTTTTTTGTTTTTTTCTACTTCATGCCCGCAAATAATAACAGTGTGACAATACCAAATTTTCCCTCCCATTTTCTACTGAGGTCCTTGGTGACAGAGAAGAGAGTGAAGGATGGGGACTTAAGATCGTGTTGCTACGGCAACCAGGAACAGTTCTGAGGCTTCCTCTAACAAGTTGCCTGGGAATGCAGTCCTGGCTGTTACATAAGATGTGACTTACTCTCACACACACACATACACACACACTCACAGGGCTTTTCCTGTGGCAGAATTTCACATTCAGCATGATTTATTCATAGCTGGATAGCTGTGCTGGATTTATGTTCCACCGTGTAAATGCAAGCCCATGCAATCTACCACACTTGGCAAGAGTTTGCGCTGGGGCATTTTTCAACTCTGCCAGTCAATTTCAATTGCAATTGTAAATGAAAAGGGGAATTTGAAAAGACTGAGATTAAGAAGATCATTGCATGAAAATCAAGATGACAAGACGGATAGTATATTTGTGATCACATTTATATTTTTTATATATTTTTTGCTGTACATTTTAATATTTACAATTCACATTACATCACTGTCTTTTTTTATCCGATTCAGAAACTTGGAAAATGCAAAAGGCTTTACTATTGTCGTTCTGAGAGGAACAAGGAACGCTGATCCTGACACTTTGTTGAATTTCTCTCTGCCACCTATCGTTCCATCCCCACTTTGACTGGCAGAGGGAGAGGAGCCGAGGAAGAGCGCTGAGCGCAGCACAGATAACACACTTCATCATTAGCCGGCTCACGATAAGTATGCAGACATCCAGCAGCCTCTCCTTATCGGGCCAACATAATCTCGCTCCAGTTAAATACTATGGCTGCCTTGGACTTGCCACTCCATAGGCGAAATTGAGTGTTGGAGGAGAGAAATTGCCATTTTACTTTTGTTGGGACAGCCTGCCTATAACCTAATCATTTTTGAAGGGATTAGTGCTCAGGTTGATGGGCTTGTGCACGGAGCATTTTGGGAGCCGTAGGAATATGCATACCTCCTGTTATTGGCTATACGATAACGCCTCAGGTGTTTCCGTACTGTAGCACGGTGATGTTCACTCTGTTCCAATATCATTTCATATTTCCCCCCGGACTCTCCAAAAACACACAGACCCACACAAACATTCACCCCCACATCGTTGCTGTTGTTTAAACAAGCCCAGTAGACATTACCCACTTACCTCTGCTTGCTTCTCCTTGGTCTAATCTAGTCCCCAGTGCTAGAAACTAGACCTCCACCCTGCTGGGAGAGAGAAAGAGGGGTGTCTGGGAGACATGGGGGGTAAGGGAGCTGGTGGGGGGCATTGGGAGGCCCAACAGGCTGTTCTCTCCCATCCAGACAGAACTGTCAGGTGTGTGTGCATAACAATATACAGCTCAGCACAACAGGAACCGCTAGAGGCTACAGTGCAGTCAGCCAAACACACCCATTTGTGCAACGTACACAAACATACACCTTTGTGCATGCACGTATAAACACACACACACACATCTGGAAGAGCAAGGAAAGGACACTGGATTACAGAACACTTGACTATGGCATGTGTTGAGTCAAAGATTTCAAAATAATACTAACTACAGGGTCATGGGAAAGGAGCCGTTTGTGATGTTGACGTATAAACACTAGATAAATGAATGTTTTTATATATATCTCATTATCTTCATCCTACTGACAAAGTTCATAGACTACAAATGAATACACCACTTGGTATTTCATGCTCACAAAGCATGTGGATTTCTAGTCTTTCTTAATAGTGTAATTCATGGTTGTGGTATAGATTCACGTGACACCGGCCCACTCTATATCATTCCAGTCCCACTTTGATTTAATGCCTTTTTGCAGTGTGTGTGTGTGTGTGTGTGTGTGTGTGCGTGTGCGTGTGAGAGCATACATGTGCACACGTGATACATGCAGCGCTGACTCAGCACACGGTAAAGAAACAGACATTTTTCCCAGAGCAGTTGCCTCTCGATTCTCATCTCATCTCATTTTGTAGCATCAGGCATCAGTCACAGCAGTGAATGTGACAGGAACCATTTTTCATGGCATTCTGTGTGTCATGCCAACCAGAGACGAGTGGTCGATGATGAAATATATCAGCGGCAAGAGATTGGCTGCCCGCTACTGTGGCTATTGGGAACAGCTCAGTTGAGGATTATGTTTACATCTACAATGCTGTCGGTTCAGTTTCAACCCACACTGTACCCTTAAAATAATATGCATGGCTTGTCCTGTGCTGTCACTGAGCTGCTAGAGTGGCTATCATGAGGCTTGTGATGCAGACAGAGCTAGTTTACCTCTTTGTCCATTGGCTCCTTCTCAAATCTAATAGCTTAGACCATTGCTGATTTGCCCTAAGGGTTGAGGACACAATTCCCCTTCCTTTGATTTTCTAAAAAAAGGCCAGAATTCTGAGGAGACTGCATTTAACCTTTGGAAGATGGATAAGCAAGCTGCTCCATCGATTTGTTTTGCTCAGAAAATAAGAGGTGTGCCTTTCCTCAGACCAGTCAGATGGGATGCTGCTGGAACAGCTAGACAGGGCTCTTTTTGTTGGCAACATGTTATAAACCATGTCTGTTTACTGCTCCAAAAATGACTCAGAATCTGTCTAGAATTTTGTGCAACAATTTTTTCCTGTCTTTAATATATTTGCCAGTTTGTTGTATACGCCCATTGGAATCTGCTGAATTGTACAATGTTCCAATGAATTTGAAAACAAGTAGGATTGATATGAATTTGGCAGATGAAGCTGTATGGTGCTTTTGATGCTAGGAAAGATTCCTTGTCCGATACAAAAACCCTTTATAGCGTCATTGTAATTCTCTGAAGTGCCTCCACATTATGACTCACTCGCACAGCGGCCTCTATCCTAATGCTTTCTTAAACAATGGTACAGCTAGCCACGATGCTAGCCACTGCCAGCTCTGAAGGTTGTGCGCCTTTGATCTCTCAGTCTAGTCCTGCGCTTTATTATCTTTTAACTTTGTTTTCAACTCTGGTTAGGGTCTGAGCCAGTAGAAGAGTGGGAGCTGTCAGTGATACTCAGCGCAGATATAATGCTATTTAAATGCTAATGTGTTAAGAGGAGCAAAACGACCTTTATTCACACTCGGGCGGGGCAGGGGCACAAAACAGAGGCACTTAATAAATGAGCCTCTTCCTCTGACTCCGTTTCCCTTCCCTTCCCACCATGTCAGATATAAGGTGTGTTTATCACTGGAAACGGCTCCGTGGGCTTTAACAATATTAGAGCTTTGGTATGGGTCCAGGTGTTAAGTCAGACATGATTGGTTGATGGCAGTAGGGGCCAAGTGTTAAGTCGAATGTGATTGGTTTATTTCTCTGGCTGCTTATCCAAGAGAAACTACTCATCGTTGCATTGAAAAAGTCTGTGTGGTCAAGTGGCTAAACTTTGAAAGACCAGATCTCTGAGTTAGTGAGACCTTTCCACAAAAATGAGTCATTATGTGAATAATTATGTAATTCATCATCTTCATCATCTTCATCATCATCAGTCAAGAAATGTGACAGACCAAAGTTCAAACAAAACGTGGCTTTGCTATGTTATGCTGAAATTGCATGTCAGTCTTCGATCTTTAAATTCCCTCACCACCCAAGCAATCCATCTAAGTCGTTGCAGTTGGCACCCTTGCCAGGAAGCCAGATAATGTGACGGCAGGTGCTGGTATCAGTGCAAGAACAACGAGCCCTCTACCTGTCCGCAGATGTCACAGATACTTGTCTCCCTGTTTAGAGAGCACTTGCCTGAAGGATGCCTGCTCACCGAGAGAGCTACCGCTGCTTCAATCTGCTCAGTGTAAATATTCAATAAGCCTATGCGTTGGAGGAGTGACTTTTTGAATCCTGCATCCACTCTTTTTCTTTCCCTCAGCCAAACTTAAATTCTCTGTTGGCAGAGGGAGAAGTCTGTCATCTGTGTGTCGTATAATCCCAGGAAATGCCATAACTCTGCCGGTAGATAATTTATTTAGTGCAGCTCCCCGACATCCTTCAAGGAACAGTCCATCGTCAGAGAAAGGCCACGGGGTACCACAGAGGCATAACTTCAGACAGGAATGCATCATCTCGTCAAATGATAGTACATCATCCTTCTGTTCCGGTGAATACCAAGAGGTGAATTGACTGACACAAGCCAAGCAAGTTTACGTGATTTCGCCGAGCTGTTGTTTTGTAGTCCGGCGTAACATTTTTGATAGTTGTTTTCATCTCAGTGATTTGCGGGCTTACAAAAAACAGTTTCTCTTAGGGGAATATTTCTTGTCTGTTTTTTTTCCTCACGCGCGCCGTAGACTAGATTAATTTTAATCATACAGTAAAGTAGACAGCTTCATGCAAGGCTGGTAAACAACAAAAAAACTGTTTTCATCTGAACTACAGCAGCAGAAGAGCAAGGCCACGCCTCAGGGGCTGAGAAGGCAGATCTCAATAGAAATAGTTTGAAAGGAATACGTTTCATCCAATTTTAGACATGAAAAAGTCACAATTCATACGGTGTGTGTTATTCTCATGGTTTCTCCAAAGCTAGAGTTCAGGAAAGCAGAGACTCTTGACAATATTATCAAGAGGCAAATCCTCATTATGCCCCAGTGACAATGGCGAGAATGATCAGCGACAGAGCCCAGAGGAACTTTGTGGTGCACACTATCTGTATTGGAACAGTTAGTTGGCAACAACAATGAAATGACACTCATATGGATTTAGAAGCACCCAATAAATATTTTCTATCCACAAAATCAGTAAATTGATTGCCAATGGAGTAGCTTCATCCAGGTTGTTCTTCTTAATAGCATCACAGATTAGACGCCTGTTTCTCTGGTTTCTAGCTTTGATAGATTTTATTCATCTACACAAATATTTAAAGGTGCTATGTGTAGCATCTTAACATCAATAGATCATTATCACATACATTTTGAGACATTAGTATAATTACCGCAAACAAAGGAATACAATGCTGAGAAGATTGGCAGCCTCCACCGGCCTCTACACTGGGTCGATTTGGGTTGATTTGGGTCTTGTGTGTTTGTGCGTCTCTATAATGTGTTTCCAAAACCAAAGAATGCAAGGACAGAGGGCAGATAAAG
>OOFE01036353.1:0-13760 GCA_900323365.1 Monocentris japonica | reverse complement strand
GTTTACAGCTGAGGATACATCAGATTGTGACTTGGCCACCAAGAATGAATGAGAAGCCCCAAGATTCATTGCAAGAACAAGGCACCACAATCAAACAGCGCTATAGTCTATACTATAGAGCCTGTTGAAACAGATGGGAAAATAAACAGCTGGCAGTCTTCATTGACCAGGTGTGCGATGTCAACCCATCTGCTCACGATCTTGAGATGTTTTTTCTCTCCAGTACCACAAGGACACACGTGTCGAGTTGGTTTTCTTGGATTTGGTGTTCACCCATTGTGTTTTGCGGAACAGGGCTGCTGTTCTTTCAGTGCAAACAGAGCTAAAGCAGTTTCTCACAATAGCAGATGGTAGAAGGACTTCCATCATGTTTATCCTCTTCAGAAAAGCCAAAGAGAAAACAAACGCATTTGCAGCCACAGCAGGGAGGGGGAGGGGAGACAAGTAGCAACATCGTCTTTGCTACGGGAAGCAAGAAGGTTTATGGGAAACGTGGTCTTACATTTGAGAAACACTAGCGCCAACAACGCTACTAGTATGAGATAGAGGCTACCAATCATCGCTACCATGTTCTCATTTGTTTACAGGAATTATACCAAGGTATTGCAATTAATTTCACAATGATATACAGTATAGATGTTTAAAAATGCCACACATGCCAGCACTTTTAACTGCCTTAGTTTTCAGAAGCAGCATGATATACTGTCACTGGACTAGTGACAGTATAGCCCAGTGGCTGGGTTAGGTCAGCTGCATGGACCATTGTACATTTATAACAAAACACATGGACTCATATACCTCCTGCAACTGGTAGGATCACATTGGATATGACTAATAGTGATGTGATGGGTGTTTGCCGAGAGCATCAAATCTCATAATAATGAATATGAAGAGTATCTAGGTGTATTTCAGACATTGATCACGGGTACCTCACTGCATCATTTCATTCATACAAGTCCTATCCATTTTCACTTAGATACATTCACCCTGTCTTGCATTTGTTTATTACTTTCTTTCTCTCTCTTTCACTCTCTCTCTCTCCCTCTCTCTCTCTCTCACTTGCTCTCTACTACTGTGGTAGCTCATAAAAACTCTCCTTCACTTTATGGGGTTACAGTTGGAGTGAAAGTGCAGGGGTTTATGAGGTGTGTCGTTGGCAGCCAGGACAGATTTAGGTCTGGGTTTTTTTTTTGTTTACTTGTTTGTTTCTTTCTTTTACACTATTTCACAAGGCAAGCTGCAGATAAGTATGATATATCAGAATCAGAATCAGAATCAGAATGGGGGTTTATTGCCAAGTAAGTTTACACATACAAGGAATTTGCCTTGATCTGATGGTGCAACATTTAACAGAAGAAAAACAAGTCAAAAATGTAAGAAGGAAAGAGTCAAAAATATAAAATCTAAAAAAACAAATTCACATTATAAATTATAAAAAAAGACAAAACATATAACAAGGACATATGACCTGGACATGGTGTTCCACTACAAAATCCAGCTTCTTGTTGAGAAGTTGTTGCTCAGTTTTTCATCTGACTCTGCAATGAGGAAAGCTTAATAATGAGGGAACTTAATAGGGTTATTATTTTCCACAATACATCATGAACTCATAAAGACTTAAGACATAATAACTAGTTGTGTGGTGTAACTTTTATCATTGGCAAGTTGAAACTTCATAAACTACACAATATTGATATGAAGGCATTCGGAGTGCACTCTGAAACGATTCATTCCACGCTTTCACAATTTTCAAGCTAAAGCCAAAATAGGACAGAGGAGCGAATTTATCATTCAACATAGCACTCTTACTGTAACATGTGGAATATTAACGTTACCCCCATCGTCCTGACGTGATTCAAGGGGAGGACATTGCAACTGCAGTGGAAGCAGTGGGTGGCATGCCAGCAAGATAAAGTAAATCTACCCTCTGATTAAGTTAAATGCATTGGAGTAGAGGGCTGGGACGTCTGCCCTTGGTGACCGATCACACAGAATTGGGTTTTAATATAAGACAACGTGGCCAAGAGACAGAGAGGGCGAGGGAGACAGAGAGGGAGAGAGAGAGAGAGAGAGAGAGAGAGAGAGAGAGAGAGAGGGTGCATTTGGCCGACGCCTCCCAAGGACGCCTATCCAGCCGTATGCCTTAAAGCGTTCTCCTCAGGGCTTTGACGGATGACACCAGCGCCGTGGAGTGATAGGCTATTATTTCACTTTGCATTGGATAAATGGCAATGCAGGCCTCTACCTGTCGCCTCTCTCTCTCTTTCTTTTATTCTCTCTTTCTCTCTGTCTCTCTAGCAGTATGCCATCCGCACACAGACTTGGATAAAGGGAAAAAAATAAGAGGGCTGAGATTTTCTCGGTGCGATTTGCTGATTTCACTTTCTCATTTCTGTTGTGCTGCTGGGTTTTTCTGCTCTGGCTGGTTGGGATAGGTGTAGAGAATGAATGTGGTGGATAATGACCAAACTGTTTGGGGACATGTCATTTGGTAGTAGGCTCGTGCTCCCTGATCATTAAGCGTGAAATTTCTTTTTCTGGGGAAATGCTTTTTTGCCCTGGATGTGATATCTAATATTCTCTCTCTCTCTCTCTCTCTCTCTCTCTCTCTCTCTCTCTCTCTCCCTCTCTCCCTCGCTTTCTTTGTCCTTTGTCTTGCTCTCCTCATCCACAGACCAGCAGTATTCATGGTCGCCCTCGCAGTACTTCGATGAGGACAGCTACTCCCCTCCACCCAGGAACATGAAGGGTCTCTCTGGCGGCCGCCCCGCCCAGCTCCAGCTCACCTCTCCCAACTCAGCCCACACCTGCGGCCTGGTCGACTGCGACCACTCCCTGGATCACCACCTTCACCATGGGGACTCCCGGCCACCCTCCTATCTCCTCAGCCCCACCGAGAGCTGCCCGCTTGAAGGTCACCATCGCTGCTCCCCACGGAGCTCTATCCACTCTGAGTGCATGGTGATGCCCGTGTCCATGTCCACCACCGACCACTCTGTCTCCAGCAGCACTTTCCCCCGTATGCACTATGGCAGTGGTTTGCGAGACAGCGGTGGAACCACCTCTGGCGGTAGGGAATCCCGAGATGATGGTGGCTCATCCTCACATGGCGGCAGTGGCAAAATGAACCGAATCCCGGCCAATCTGTTGGACCAGTTTGAGAAGCAGATGCCACTGCACCGCGATGGCTTCCACACACTCCAGTACCAACGCACCTCCACCACGACCACGACTACAGAGCAGCGCAATGAAAGTCCTGGGCGAATACGGCATTTGGTCCACTCGGTGCAGAAGCTCTTCACCAAATCCCACTCTCTAGAAGGTTCCTCCAAGATGAACGGGACCAAAGGTGACTCGCACCGGGACAGCTCGAACCACCACCATCACCACCACCATGGCCACCACAAACACAGCAAACGCAGCAAAAGCAAAGAACGCAAAGCAGATGGCAGTGGCAAGCATCGCTCAGGCGGTTGGTGGAGCTCGGATGACAACCTGGACAGTGACAGCACATACCGAACACCCAGCGTCATGTCGCGGCACCCGGTGGACCACATCAGCCACTGCTACCCTGACTCAGTGCATGGTCACCTGGCGGGGGACCTGTCGCTCAAGACCTCCAAGAGCAACAATGACGTCAAGTGCTCGGCCTGTGAGAGCATAAACATGGCGCCAGAGGGCAAGTTTATGAAGAGAAGCTCCTGGTCCACACTAACGGTCAGCCAAGCCAAGGAGGCCTACAGAAAGTCTTCGCTCAACCTGGAGAAACCCATGACGCCCACAGACTTCAAGCCCAACATCAGGCCCTGCCACTATCTACAGGTGAGTTAACAGCTGGATGTGCTTGTCTTATTTGGCTGGATGTCAAACAGGTCATGTCCATAGAGCGGTTTCCTGCACACACATGGCTCTAAATGACACATGGTTAGAGATCACTGCCATGGAGAAATGAACAGGTTGTACAAACTTATTTTGTTTATTTGGATGCATGGATCTATGGGTGGATGGATGGATGATGGATATTTGGAGGGGTGTGTGGAGGGATGAACAGATGGTGCATCAGAGAGAGATGTCTGACTAGATCTGTTGAGCAAGTTAAGCAATATTCAGTTTCTCTCCCTCTCTCTCCCTCAATGTAAAATTCGGACAAACCTAAGCAGCTCATTGACAAGCATTAATCGCAGTTGTACAATACAATCTTTTAGGCATTGCAGTTCAATAGACAACATTGTTTGTGCTTGCCCTGGATATTACAGTGCGTACCCATCATATAGCCCAGCATGTGGCTGGCTATACAAGGGACCAGCACAGCAGGAACCAATCAATTAACTCCATCAGTGACCTGCACTGGGCGGGGGGTCGGCAAGGGGAATGAAAGACCGGACATCAATGCTGATTTTTACCTTGTTGTTGAGCCGCATCTCTCATAGCTGTCAGCTTGGAAAAAGGCAGCACTTAACTCAGGCCCATGATTGGCTCTGTGGGAGACCCCATAGCACCACAGGGATCAATTCAGAGTGAATCAGCACTTTTCAGATACAGAGAATGTCTATGGGGTTTTATATACACGCTAAAGGGTATGTGATAATATGAAAAAAAAAAGCATGCTCATATTCCAAATTGCAAATCCACCCACTGAAAAATGGATTCTGCAGCAACACTGCTCAATATACAACAATGTGAAATCTGTTAGCATTGAGTAAGTACAGCCTACAGCCAAAATAAAGTGACAACTTCAGCACTTGGGGAAAGAGGCCTCAGAGACTCAGTGCTCTAAGCAGAGTGTGTTGTATGGATTAGAGGCTGTTATAAACGGAAAGCCGATACATTACTCAAACCAGCCAATGGAGTCAGAGAAACTTCTCTAAGCTAACGTCAATTTTTGGAGGACTCATTTTGAGTAGCATATTTTTAACCATAAGTGATGATAATTATGAACTAGACAGACAGTGCAGGTTCCGCTCATCCACTCATATTTTTTTCAATCCCACTAAGTGCACTAATCTCTCAATGAGACAGTTGCCGACCTTAGTGCCCACCCCTCCTTTGGTTCAGTCATTCAGCTGCGGTAGCGTCCGAGTCGCAGCACCATAAACACTAAAAATAGTCTCCCCTCCTGCTTCCTGCCGCAGGGCTATATTTAGCCGAGCGTTATCAATCCGATCCATGTAGGGTGACGCATCCTCCCTCCCTCGGGGGAATCAATGCCATCTCTGAGAGATAGAAGATACATCAAGGAAGTGAGGGAGAGAGACAAAGTTGGAGATACCACCAAGGTCTGTACCTCTGTGGATTTACCCAGACACTCCAGGAAGCAGAGGGGAGGAAGCAATGAGAGAGGTGGCTGTTTTTGCTCCCCGCAGCTACTACTACTGCTCATCAGCAGGAGCAGTCGGCCAGACAGACGGAGCCGATAGACAGGAATGATACTCCACACACTGAGAGATCACATTGAGTTTTTGCTTCCTGTTGCCTCTGAGTTGGCATCACCTATGGCTGGCCACACTCTTATAATAAAAATGTACCCAGGTAGTGTGTGTGTGTGTATGTCTGTGCATATGTGTGCATCTGCGAGTGTATGTTTTTAATTTGGCGTATGGGGGGTGTTTTTCAGTTTTTGCACTCCAGATGGTTTGATGATGTGCAAGTCACCTTGTTTACGTCCTTGGTTGATGACTGAGGGGATGAAAAACTTTTGAAACGTTGCAAAATTATGACAGCAAACACAGGTGTTTGAAAGTTGTTGCCTGACTGAAATATGTGTGTGTGTGTGTGTGTGTGTGTGTGTGTGTGTGTGTGTGTTCACTGAGTGTGTGTGCATGCATTGGGTGTGTGTGAATCTCTGTGTGTGGGTTGGTGAGTGTATACATGTGCGTGAGATCAATTAGCCGGTCACCGGGGGAAGACAGAGATGAAGTAATATTGGCTGCTCTTTCACTGAAATGACAAATGTTGGGGAATCAGACCTGGCATCAGCCATCACTCTCTGTCTCCTCATCTCTGGCGAAGTCATTTCACCAATTAGCCCCAATTAGCCCTTCCCAAAACTCTCTCACACACACACACACACACACACAGTTTCAGGTTATTCCCTCATGAGTTTGACAGCGAGCTTGATATAAATGCAAAGCGGTGATGGCGGTGAAGCATTAATCTACTGGCTGTGACAGGCTCACCTGGATAAATTTCAGACTTTGTGCATATGGGTGTGTGTGCCTCCATCACTTGCTCTCGTTCTCTCACACACACACATGCATACACTCCATCCCCTCTCCTGTTACATTTAAATAAACCTGGACTGCAGTAACAGCTGTGATCCACGCCTCCTCTACCTTCCCCTGCACAGCCTATAACTTCACAGCACAGTAACTTTGTTTCAGCCCTGATTAAGTCAGCTGCTCCTAGCGAACGCAACTCTGTTCCCTCCCCGCAAACAGTAGTACAAAGGGGCGGGATTAGTCTTTGATAGTTTTGCTGATAGGGCATTGCGGAGGGATTTAATAAGCCAATTAATTGCCATGTTGGCTTGCCAAAGGTGGAGGCTTGAGAGGCAGAAAAGCAGCTGATTAAAAGACAAAGGGAAGTGCAGAGCAGCAGAAACAAACCTGGCACTATGACTGAACATGAACACCGTGCACCACCTACTCACACACAAAGACACACACACACACACAGGGGTTCCCTATAGTATTCCAAGGATCCCCATACAGATACATATTAGCCTACCAACCATCATTTGATAAGACTGTGTCACAGGGGCCCCATTTAAGTAGATTATTTGTGGCTAGATATGACTCAATAGGGAATTGTATACTTTTCTACACAGTAGATAGACAGGTGCCCAAAATGTAGCCAAATTCAAACATTCGCCCATTGTGCAACATCTCAGAGATATGTATTTATTATTATTTATTATTCACCGACAAGGCAGTAATTTTAGAGTGAGCCACGGTCCAGCCCACGTCAGCTGAGGAGCAGCCAGCGACCATGAGCTGTTTGATCCTGGGCTTGGGGATCTGCACCGAGCATCGAAACAATGTTCCACATCCACTTTTCTCAATGACTAACGACAGTGAAAATACCTAATGGTTTATCTTTTATGTAATGTTAAGAAATCATAAAGTAGTCATTATTAAAAAAAAGAGGCGACAGGGCACCTTCGTGGTTGGAGAGACCGTCCTTCAACCTAGAGAACCCAGGTACAGTTCACCATGCAGGCAAGCGTCCGCTGTGCTGAAGTGTCCTCGACTGCACGTGCACTCTACTTGCACATTCACCTTTCCTTACTTTATTTGCTCTTCTTTCATTGCATACATGTATATATTCTTTTTATAGTTACTTAATCTTACTTTATTTATATATTGTTCTTTTAGTCCGGGACTTGTAGAACAAGCATTTCATTGCCAGCAACAATTACTGCCCTGCTGTATTGTTACTGTGCACTTGACTTGACTTGACTTGACTTGACTTGGACTTGGACTTGGACTTGGATCCCAGAACTCCTACTGGACATGTGGATTAGTTTCTATTCTCCATTAAGCAGAAAGTTGAGATAGTCTCCCCAAAAGAACACAAAAAACAAGCATTATTTCATCCACCTGGAACTGCCTTAGCTTGAGCAGGAAATCCAATCACTGTGTAGACTATGCTGGTAATGTGTTCAAGTGCACTACATGAGGAGACCTGGGCCTCCAGTGGAAACCAACGGAGTCATTTTCGCTTGATAATTATGTCAGATAAAATGCATTGCTCACTGGAGTAACGTGTACACACACACACACACACACACACACGGAGATTGCTAGTCAAGGGCTTCCCAACGAGTTGAACATGTGAACGCTTCCAGGTCAGAGTAATGGGAAATCTTTCCACTTCGTCCAACATGACATGAATACAACAGCAACACGTTCATGCCCATTCTCTGGAGGTTGTCAAAAGGCATTGTGGGAAATGTAGGAAATCACTAACTGGAGTAGTGTAGATGAGGCAGGTTGAGGGGAAGTGGATACAATAAAAAGGTAAATTACAACACAAAATAACTCCTGGAATGCACTGAACACCACAGATTGATGATATATAGCAGATAAGAGTAACTAAGGGTGGAATTTTCCTTTAACTGCATCACTCACAATGACAATGATATAATGGTATTTCCTCTGAGATGGCCCTATAGAAGCACCATCATTTTTGTGTTGCATGCAGTTGTCCTTGGGAGGAAGGACGCTGCCTTCGTAGAGCCATAGGCCAGGGTAACAACCATGCCCCTGACATTGACACAAATGGGAATTTCAGAGACCACCAGGCCTTGAAGTAGCTTTGAAGCCTCTGCACCAGTATCAGCAAAGACAGGAATCCCTCCAAGGAAATTGCCCTTTGTATGTGTGGGGCAGGGTTTGTGTGTGTGTGTGTGTGTGTGTGTGTATGTGTGTGTGTGTTCTTGTATTTCTGTACTTATTCGGACCAAATGTCCTCACAAGGACAGAAAGATGAGGATAACCCTCCAAAGTGAGGACATTTTGCCGGCCCTCACTTCTTTAAAGGGATATTTTAGATTTAGGTTTAGGTTAAGGTAAAGTTGCTAGTACACTTCCTGCAGAAATGAAATTCATCTGGTTCATACAATCAAAAGGAAGCATTTGTGGAGGAAACAAACCTTTTGCCTCCTCAGTGGCCGCCGGTTTGCTGGCCGAACTAGTGAAACTCTTTGCACACCAGCCCCCACGCATGATCACCTGCAATCAGTCTAAAATATAGCAAGATTGGTTGTGTTGCCTTGTGGGTTAGCGTCCACTTCCCTCTCTGGTTCCTCCCTTTACATCTCCATGCTAACACATTTGGTGACGTCTTCGACTGTGGTTCTATTTTGTTCACCTTAATTGTAATCATACTGCTGCCTTAAGGGTTAAGGATTAAGGGTTGAGGGTTATGGGGCTAGGAGTTAGGGAATGAATGTAGTCAGTGAAGGTCCTCACAAGTATAGTAATATGAATGTGTGTGTTACAGTATATACAAATGTGTGTGTGTGTCACGTCTATATTATATCTACTGTAGGATACTTTTATTTCTTTTACAGTGTCACTCCTGCCATGGTTTGCGTCAGCCTGCATGATTTTCTGAGAGTGAAGTAATACGTGGAGGCTAACAGTTGGGTAGTTAGGAATCCATGTGTTCATTCTCCCCGCATGGCGGGAAGGAGAGAGAGGGAGAAACAAAAACAGCACCTGTTCCAACACATGTGGTGTCTCCGTGCAATCTTGTGGGAGGAAACGATGGGCTGGAGGCTGGTGGGTGGGATTACCAATGATTGAGTCTTTAAGAGCTCTCTCTTTCTCTTACTCCCTCCCTCCCCTCCTCCTCTCTCTCTCATACCTCATTTCCCTTTTTCTCATCCCTCTCTCCTTCTTTTTCTATATCGCTTTCATCCTCCTCCCTTCCTCCCTGCCTCTCTCTCTTTCTGTCTCTCTATTTTTTTACTTAATAGCAATGACTTATGTGTCTTGGTGGGAGAGGCGCTGTGTGTAGATAGAGCTGCAGAGTTAATCAATGAAATGCACTGCAGGACACTGGTTGAGGCCTGTCTGCCTCCTTTTGGCTTCCTACTGAGCCGAGGAGAATAGGGCTATGGGCTTAGCAGAGCACTTAAAGTAAAGGCGGGTGCTCAAAGCTGATATCCAAACCTAAGATGCCTACATACCATTTACAGCATCTTATATAATTTATTGTCAAAGTCGACGTGCCAAAACAGCTTGGCTCATACGTGTGAGTTATTTCACTGGTGATGCAGCTGAAATTCTCCCACGGTGCCGAGGCAAATTCAGTCAGCTGGTCAGGGGTGACACACTTTCCACAAATCGTTTCTGTTTTTTTATTGAGCGGCATCTAATTAATTGTTATGAAAATGTAACTTTAACTATGACTCTTCACACCTTAGCTGCAAATTTTCACACAGTTCCAAACCTCTTCTCATATGCAGAAAGCATATACTTCATTTGCACAAATGGGCCGCGGGACCGAACAGAATCTGTTCTTGTTCGTTAGGCATGTGGATGCGTGGTAATCTCTGAATCCGTTCGGTTCCATTGGTAGGATGTTTAGGTCCGTGTGAGTTGTGCAGACAAACATTCGAATTTCACTTTAGCTGGGCGTGCTGGACTGTAGCTCTGCTGTTTCTTAACAGCAGTCGATCAGCGTGTAACCAGCTTTGGACTGGGCTCATTTATCTGTGAAGACACACTTACGCGCACTGCTGCCCGCCTGTTTCTTTATCTACAGAGGGAGACACCGTGCGATCTACCCAGTTTATCAGCGACTCCAAATTAAACAAATCTCACCACAGCTTGCGCCTGTCCTCTGGCGTCCCGTTCATTAATTAGACGTCTAAAAATATCAAACCCCTCCAAGACTTAATTAACCCATCGACTCCATTTGGTAGGTTGTGCGTGCCTGTCTTTGAGGAGAGATGAATGACTCTTATCGTAGTGTGTGTGTGTGTGTGTGGGTGTGTGTGTGTCTGGGCGTGTGCATGTTTTTGCTAGAGGGTACCAAAGTAAGCCTATGTATTCTCATGCATGTCTGTGTCTTTGCATGCTTGTGCGTGTGTGTGCAGGTGTCTGTCTGTCTGTGTTATTTCTGCAACAAGCGTGTCTTTGTGTGTATATGCATTTTCATCCGGGAATACATTTTTTCATGCTGCGTGAACACCAGACCTATACTGAAATCTGCTACAGAGCTTTGCAGACCCAGAGGTCACGTCAAGCCATGATCGTCTTTCAGTGCCATGCTCTCCACAACCTCACACACAAGATCGCACATAAGAGTCAAAAGCTGCTTTGATCCAAATTCTCTGTGATTGACTGGCTCAAAATGAAACCATAATTGATCAATTATTAACGCTGTTTTGATTTGATGTGACACCTGGTCGTGGTAAGCATGGGTGGGCGTACGTTGACGCCAGGGGTAGAATTAGTGTCACGGGCAGCGACTAATGTTTTCCAGGATATAACAACAACAAATGGATAACTGGAGCGCTCAGGTACTATGCTTGTGAAGTCTACTTATTTTACTTAATATGACACGCCTCAGTAGTCTGCCACAGTTTCACACACATTTTCTGCTCATTCACTGTTGATTAATCCATCTGCTTTCTTTACTTTTCCGATAAGGCTTTTAGTGTTTTATTTCCAACGTTGGAAAAGATCACACTTTCTATTTTTATTTTCTTTTGTATAGATAATAATAGCACTTCAATTTACATTTTCCAGCAGGTGACATTTCTACCCAAAACATGAAACAAAACTACTCTATCCTCACTTATCAGTGCCGTGTGAGATGGCTGCTTTCTGACGCATGACTGACATTTGGAAAGCAGCATATCTTGGCCACATTAGCCGCAGCCATTCAACCGCCACCCAGTTCAGTGTGAACCTGTGATTGGTCAATTACTCATCGATTGATGTAAGAAAGATTATGGCCTCTCTCAAAAAGCCCAACGAATCTACAGTATAATCATACATGTCCCCACTTTTTTCCAGCTTGACATGGGGTGGGGGGGGGTATGGACCTTTCCCAAAGAAGAGGGCGCTGAATCATTCACAGTGAATGACAAAATATTGTCTGTAGGATATTTTCAAACTAGTTTGATCGAGACAACTTCTCTAAGATACGTTTTTTCTCCACCCGGTTCACCTCCTTTCCTTTTCTCCCAGCACTACAAACAATTACTCTACACAGGTGTAATCCCTTAAATTCTTTGTGCTCAAATTTTGTACTGATTAGTCAAAATCCTATAAGGGTATAGTACAGACGGCCTTGCAGATAGATCTACATCTTTGTTGATCCTTAAGAAACTATATTTATATTTGGGAAGACATGTACACAGTTTATTGTCTTGACTTGGTCTCGATCCCCTTTGGACCTGGTCTTGTCTGGAACTCGACTGGACCTGGTGTTGGAACTGACTTGGACTTGACTGAGGTAGTCTTGACGACAGCCCTAGTCCAGTGTTACTGTACGTCCCAGTCTGAGAATAAAGTGAGAGTTATAACTTAATGAAATGTAGAGTTTGGTGGACTGGCACTGTGCCAAGGCCGACATGGCTGCCAGGAAATTAAAGTGACAGACAGTTATAGCATTGGAAAAGCCCTCAACCTCCACATAGGGTTTAATGATCGCTGACAATGTCATCTTTTATGAGTGCACATCATAGGCCATATAACTGCATGTCCAGCTATAGCTGCTGACCATCCCAATGCATTCAGCAGAGTGCAACATGGTGAACGAAAATAGGAAAAGCTTAGGGAAAAGAGGGAGAAAAAAGAGAAACCTGTGATTGAGGAGGTTTTGGTGTTGAGTCTGCCCCCCCTCTGGGTCCCATTTGTGGTGCTTCGGATCTGGCAGGAAGCTTGTACAGGAGGTGGCTTCGACTTCATTATGCTTCGACTCAAATAATGACGGCAAATTAACTTCTTATCCTCTCTCTGTCTGGCTATCTTCTCATTCTCTATAAGTGTTCTATTGGGGGGTGCTCTTTGCCACAAATGTGATATCTGATATGTTGTTTCCCTAATATACTTCTCTCACTGATATAATGTACTAATAATATCTCTCTCTCTCTCTCAAAACATGTTTTCCATCTTTTCCAAGTTCTTTACAAAGTGATGTATTGTACTGTGGTGATTGCGAACATGGCCCAACAGTGTGTGTGTGTGTGTGTGTGTGTGTGTGTATTTGTGTGTGGGAGGCTAAGACCCTGACTCAGCTGGTACTGTTGTTGTTACAGTAATTGAACTCCTGTACTGTTTAAGTAAAGCAAAATGAGAGCGAGCGAGAGGGAGAGAGAGAGAGGGAGAGAGAGAGAGAGTATTGTGTGTAATGAGCTTGTGAACCGTCGTCATCACTTCATTACATGAGCGGGTGAAGTTAGATTTTAATAGGCTACACAACCATCGCAGAAATCCATTAGAATCATATAATAACAATATCTTTACATGCTCCATAATGGCCACTGCCATGAAGGGGTGTACTTGGTCTGCAACAATGTTTAGGTAGGTGGTACGTGTCAAAGTAACATCCACATGAATGCCAGGACCCAAGGTTTCCCAGCAGAACATTGCTCAGAGCATCACCCTGCCTCTGCCGGCTTGCCTTCTTCCCATAGTGCATCCTGGTACCATCTCCTCCCCAGGTAAACAACGCACACGCACCCGGCCGTCCATATGATGTAAAAGAAAATGTGATTCATCAGACCAGGCCACCTTCTTCCATTGCTCCATGGTCCAGTTCTGACGCTCACATGCCCATTGTAGGCGCTTTCAGTGGTGGACAGGGGTCAGCATGGGCACTCTGACCGGTCTGCGGCTACGCAGCGCCATATGCAGCAAGCTGCGATGCACTGTGTGTTCTGACACCTTTCTATCATAGCCAGTATTAACTTTTTCAGCAATTTGTGCTACAGTAGCTCTTCTGTGGGATCAGACCAGACGGGCTAGCCTTTGCTCCCCACGCGCATCAGTGAGCTTTGGGCGCCCATGACCCTGTCGCCGGTTCACTGGTTGTCCTTCCTTGGACCACTTTTGGTAGGTACTAACCACTGCATACCGGGAACACCCCACAAGACCTGTCGTTTTGGAGATGCTCTGACCCAGTCGTCTAGCCATCACAATTTGGCCCTTGTCAAAGTCACTCAGATCCTTACGCTTTCCCATTTTTCCTGCTTCCAACACATCAACTTCAAGAACTGACCATTCACTTGCTTCCCAATA